>JAIUZE010067625.1:0-31810 GCA_022085475.1 Heliosperma pusillum | reverse complement strand
TTCCAACAAGAACAAAGGTAAGGGCGACCTAATTGTAGGGAAGCCAAAGTTTAAGAAGTCGGGAAAGGGTAAGAGTGGGCCTGGTGAGACTAGTAGCTCACAAGGCAAGGCAAAGAGCAAGGACAGTGACATTGAGTGCCACCATTGCCACAAGACTGGGCATTGGAGGAGGAACTGTCCCGTGTACCGTGAAGACATAAAAGTAGGCCGCGTCACTCCTGTTGGTATGTCATCTTATATTCATATGATTGAGATTAACCATGCAAGTTTCGGAACTTGGGTACTTGATACTGGTTGTGGTTCTCATCTGTGTAATCATTTGCAGGGCCTAAAAAACATCACACCTCTCGCAAATGGTGATGTGGACCTGCGAGTCGGGAATGGAGCAAAAGTTGCTGCAGTCTCAATGGGAACATACGTAATCCAACTCCCGAGTGGATTTGAGTTGTATTTATATAACTGTTACTATGTACCCAGTTTATCTAAGAACATTATATCTGTTTCCGTACTTGATAAATACGGTTTTTCATTTTCAATAAAAGACAATAGCTGTATTTTCTCTTTGAATGAAATGATTTATGGCAAAGCAGTTTCCATGAATGACATTTATATCTTAGATCAAACCACAGACATATTACATGTGAATAATAAGAAAGTAAAGGTTGGTGACAAAGATCAAACTTATCTATGGCATTGTCGTATGGGACACATAAATGAAAAACCTGTAAAGAAGCTCATTGAGAATGGGACTATCTCCCCATTTGATTACAAATCATTTGGCACGTGTGAATCATGTCTTATCGGCAAAATGACTCGAATTTCTTTCAAAGGTGTTGGAATGCGTGCTAATGACCTATTAGGACTCATACATACTGATGTATGTTGACCTATGTCAATCAACGCAAGAGACGGCTATAGATATTTTATCACTTTCACGGATGATTTGAGTAGATACGGATATGTCTACTTAATGAAGCATAAAAGTGAGTCCTTTGAAAAGTTCAAGGAATTCCAGAATAAGGTTGAGAACCAACTGGAAAGAAAGATTAAAGCACTTCGATCATATCGTGGTGGCGAATATCTTTCAAATGAGTTTGATCAACACCTTAAAGACTGTGGCATAGTATTACAGTTAACTCCACCTGGAACACCTCAATTAAATGGTGTGTCTGAACGGAGAAATCGAACATTACTTGATATGGTTCGATCCATGATGAGTCACACGGTAGTACCTGATTCACTATGGGGTTTTGCTCTTTTGTCAGCTGCTCTAATACTTAACCGAAGTCCGTCTAAAGCTGTAGACAAGACTCCATATGAATTATGGAAGGGAACGGTCCCTAACTTGTCATTTATTCGGGTTTGGGGCTGCGAGGCTTATGTCAAATGGAGACCTGACGATAAGCTCGGCCCACGATCGGTCAAGACATACTTTATTGGTTATCCAAAAGGAATGTTTGGTCATTACTTCTATTCGCCTACCGAACATCGAGTTTTTGTTGCGGCTAGTGCGAAGTTCTTAGAGAAAGAGTTTCTCGAGAACAAGTCAAGTAATAGAACCTTCGATCTGTCGAAGATTCAAGAACCAACAACCGAGCAACCGATGGAGGAAGATGTTCCTTCAAATTCTGCTACAGTTAATATTCCTCAGGAACCTAGGAGGTCGGGTAGAGTCTCCATTCCTCCAGACAGATACATTGGTATGGTCGAGGAGAATGATAGAGATGACATTTTTCTCCTAGAGAGTAACGAACCCGCTACCTATAAAGGTGCCATGACCTGTTCCGACTCTAAGCTATGGCTTGAAGCCATGCAATCCGAGATGGACTCCATGTATGAGAATGACGTATGGGATCTTGTTGATTTGCCTGATAAGGTACGACCTCTTCAGTGTAAATGGCTTTATAAGATAAAGCATTCTGTAGAAGGACAACCAGACACCTATAAGGCACGACTAGTGGCAAAAGGTTTCACTCAAGTGCAAGGATTGCATTATGATGAAATCTTTGCACCCGTAGTTATGCTGCGTTCCATTCGGATAATCTTAGCGATTGCCGCTTTTCACGACTAAGAAACTTGGCAGATGGATGTGAAAACCGCCTTCTTAAACGGTTATTTGGAGGAGGAATTGTACATGGTACAACCCAAAGGTTTCATTGATCCTAAAAATCCTAAGAAAGTGTGCAGGCTTAAGCGTTCTATTTATGAACTTAAGCGAGCATCTCGGAGTTGGAATCATCGTTTCGACCAGGTGATAAAAGAGAATGGTTTCACTCGATCGGTCGAGGAACCATGCTTATATGTCAAGTCGAGTAGGAGTAAGATTGTCTTCTTGATATTGTATGTCGATGACATATTCTTGATTGGGAATGACATTCCTCTCTTATTTTCGGTAAAAGTATGGTTAAAGAACCATTTCCAGATGAAAGATCTGGGTGAGGCACAACGCATATTGGGGATCCGTATCTATAGAGATAGATCACGACGGATGTTATCACATAGTCAGGAGTCTTATATAGATAAGATTCTTGAAAGGTTCAGCATGACCAACTCCAAGAAGGGGTACCTTCCAATGCTCTGATATAATCTCCCACTTGTCCTTACAAGTGTATGTGCGATAACCCGATTCTCATATCCATAAATTTCTCCCACTCAATGTAAAACAATTTGCAAAGTCCGTATTTACAAAGGTCGCATTTTACAAGCGATCAGTATCAAGAGTGGTTTTCCCGACTAGAGAGTAACTTAACTGATAAACGAATCATTATTCAAGCATGGCCATGCATTTCAGTTATAACTCCTCGATTGGCCCTGAGAAATAACAAAACCTGATAAAGGTTGGATATTTTCCTCAACTCGAATCCTGCAGATACAAGCACAGTATGAAATGACCCAGTAAAAATCTAGTTAGCCTCCTGTTACGGTCGACCATGAGAAAGAAACCAAAGTCACCCAAAAACTGCCTTAATCTCAAGAGACAGTTGATAGTCAAAAGAATCGACTCTTAGGAACACTATGGACGTCCTATCCATGACCTGGCACCGAATGTTCTGAAACATTTAGGACTCCATAACGTTGTCACGATGTCCTACGAGGTATCTTTATAACTCGTATCTGTGATCGATCACTCAACCGTTTGACTTATGGCTCGTTGAACCCACCATCAATCAACTTCACAGTATAATTGCCAGAGTTATCAGCTCATGTAGGCGATTACGGACCAAAACAATTATAATGTAATTCAGTTCACTTTGTGGCGTTCAATGTTGTCATACAATCCACATGAAAAACAAAATATGAAACAATACGATGATGTTATAAATAGTGCATGAAAAAGATACATTTATCTAATCCACATAAAACAGCTACTACAACTCAGGAACACGTTTAATTCCCATGGAAATAACGTGCCCTTCATGCTTATCATATTTTAACGGTTCAGTGAGAGGGTCCGCGATGTTGTCATCTGAAGCAATCTTGTCAAACACTATCTCCTTTTTCTCCACGTAATCTCGGATCATGTGAGCCTTCCGAAGAAGATGTCTAGACTTTTTGCTGGACTTAGGCTCCTTAGCCTGGAAGATGGCACCTCTATTATCACAATAGATGGTGATAGGGTCATTCGAACTAGGAACTACGGTTAGTCCTTGTAAGAACTGACGCATCCATATAGCTTCCTTTGCAGCTTCTGAAGCGGCATAGTAATCGGACTCAGTTGTAGAATTTGCTATAACACTCTGTTTGGAGCTTTTCCAACTGACCGCAGCGCCATTAAGAGTAAAGACGAATCCAGACTGAGATTTCGAGTCATCTCGATATGTTTGGAAGCTAGCATCTGCGTAACCGATTGCGCATAGCTCAGTGTCTCCTCCATAAGTCAATACCCAATCCTTAGTCCTTCGTAAGTACTTAAGGATTTTTTTGACAGCCATCCAGTGTGTTTCACCTGGATTGCCTTGGTACCGACTCGTCATACTCAATGCATATGCCACGTCCGGACGTGTGCATATCATGGCATACATGATCGATCCTATAGCTGATGCATAAGGAACACGACTCATGCGCTCAAGCTCTTCCGATGTCTTGGGTGTCTGAGCTTTACTCAAATGCATCCCAGTAATCATTGGAAGGTTCCCCTTCTTGGAGTTGGTCATGCTGAACCTCTCAAAAATCTTATCTATATAAGACTCCTGACTTAGTGATAACATCCGTCGTGATCTATCTCTATCGATACGGATCCTCAATATGCGTTGTGCCTCACCCAGATCTTTCATCTGGAAATGATTCTTTAACCATACTTTTACCGAAGATAAGAGAGGGATGTCATTCCCAATCAAGTGTATGTCATCAACATACAATATTAAGAAGACAATCTTACTCCCACTCGACTTGACATACAAGCATGGCTCCTCGAGCGATCGAGTGAAACCATTCTCTTTTATCACCTGGTCGTAACGATGATTCCAACTCCGAGAAGCTTGCTTAAGTCCATAAATGAAAAGCTTAAGCTTGCAAACTTTCTTAGGATTTTTAGGATCAATGAAACCTTCGGGTTGTACCATGTACAATTCCTCCTCCAAATAACCGTTTAAGAAGGCGGTTTTCACATCCATTTGCCAAATTTCATAGTCATGAAAAGCGGCAATCGCTAAGATTATCCGAATGGAACGCAACATAACTACAGGTGCAAAAATTTCATCATAATGCAATCGTTGCACTTGAGTGAAACCTTTTGCCACTAGTCGTGCCTTATAGGTGTCTGGTTGTCCTTCTACAGAATGCTTTATCTTATAAAGCCATTTGCACTGAAGAGGCCGTACCTTATCAGGAAAATCAACAAGATCCCATACGTCATTCTCATACATGGAGTCCATCTCGGATTGCATGGCTTCAAACCATAGCTTAGAGTCGGAACAGGTCATGACACCTTTATAGGTAGCGGGTTCATTACTCTCTAGGAGTAAAACATCATCTCTCTCATTCTCCTCGACCATACCAATGTATCTGTCTGGAGGAATGGAGACTCTACATGAACTCCTAGGTTCCATAGGGATGTTAACCGTAGCAGAAGTTGAAGGAACCTCTTTCTCCATTGGTTGCTCGGTTGTTGGTTCTTGAATCTCTGACAGATTGAAGGTTCCATTACTTGATTTATTCTCGATAAACTCTTTCTCTAAGAACTTCGCACTAGCCGCAACAAAAACTCGATGTTCGGTAGGCGAATAGAAGTAATGACCAAACATTCCTTTTGGATAACCAATAAAGTATGTCTTGACCGATCGCGGGCCGAGCTTATCCTCGTGTCTCCAGTTGACATAAGCCTCGCAGCCCCAAACCAGAATAAAGGACAAGTTAAGGACCGTTCCCTTCCATAACTCATATGGAGTCTTGTCTATAGCTTTAGACGGACTTCGGTTAAGTATAAGAGCAACTGACAAAAGAGCATAACCCCATAATGAATCAGGTACTACCGTGTGACTCATCATGGATCGAACCATATCAAGTAATGTTCGATTTCTCCGTTCGGACACACCATTTAATTGAGGCGTTCCAGGTGGAGTTAACTGTAATACTACACCACAATCTTTAAGGTGTTGATCAAACTCATTTGAAAGATATTCGCCACCACGATCTGAACGAAGTGCTTTAATCTTTCTTCCCAGTTGGTTTTCAACCTTATTCTGGTATTCCTTGAACTTTTCAAAGGACTCACTTTTATGCTTCATTAAGTAGACATATCCGTATCTACCCAAATCATCCGTGAAAGTGATAAAATATCTATAGCCGTCTCTTGCGTTTATTGACATAGGTCCACATACATCAGTATGTATGAGTCCTAATAGGTCACTAGCGCGCATTCCAACACCTTTGAAGGAAATTCGAGTCTTTTTACCGATAAGACATGATTCACACGTGCCAAATGATTCGTAATCAAATGGGGACATAGTCCCATTATCAATGAGCTTCTTTACACGTTTCTCATTTATGTGTCCCACACGGCAGTGCCATAGATAAGTTTGATCTTTGTCACCAACCTTTAATTTCTTATTATTCACATGCAATATGTCTGTGGTTTGATCTAAGATATAAATTCCATTCATGGAAACTGCTGTGCCATAAATCATTTCATTAAAAGAGAAAATAGAGCTATTGTCTTTTATTGAAAATGAAAAAACGTCTTTATCTAGTACGGAAACAGAAATAATGTTCTTAGATAAACTGGGTACATAGCAACAGTTATATAAATATAACTCAAAACCACTCGGGAGTTGGATTACATATGTTCCCACTGAAACTGCAGCATCTCTTGCTCCATTACCCACTCACAGGTCCACATCACCCTTTGCGAGAGGTGTGATGATTCTTAGGCCCTGTAAATGATTACACAGATGAGAACCACAACCAGTTTCAAGTACCCAAGTTCCGAAACTTGCATGGTTAATCTCAATCATATGAATAAAAGATGACATACCAAAAGGAGTGACGCGGCCTGCTTTTATGTCCTCACGGTACACGGGACAATTCCTCCTCCAATGCCCAGTCTTGTGGCAATGGTGGCACTCCATGTTACTGTCCTTGCTCTTTGCCTTGCCTTGTGAGCCACTGGTCTCACCAGGCCCACTCTTGCCGTTTCCTGACTTTTTAAACTTTTGCTTTCCTACAGCTAGGTCGCCATGAGCCTTGCCCTTACCTTTGCCCTTGTTGGAAATCATGAGAACATCTTGCTTCATGCTCCCACTCAATTTCATATCATTCTCGGTCTGTACGAGAAGTGAGTGTAGCTGATGAAGACTTTTCTTCATATCATTCATATAGTAATTTGCCCTGAAAAGGGCAAAACCATCATGAAGTGAATGAAGCACACGGTCAATGACTATGCTCTCACTGATTTTGCAATAAAGTGCCTCCAGTTTCTCGACATTCTCAATCATATCAAGAATGTGTGGGCTAACCGGTTGGCCCTTCTGGAGTTTCGCCTCAAAGAAGCGACAGGTATGCTCATAAGTAACGATCCTCGGTGCTTTTGAGAATTCGTTAGTGAGCGTGGTGAAAATCTTGTTTGCACCTTGGGCAATGAACCGTCTTTGCAAATTGCTTTCCATTGCAAAGATGAGTACGTTCTTTATCTCACCCGCTTCCATAACGAAGTCACTATATTCAAGTGTCTCGTTAGCTCTCGCATTGGGGCCTGGGTTTGGCGGTATTGGCTCAGTCAAGTACTTGAGCTTGCCGTCAGCAATGGCTGCATTCCGTAATGCCGCTTCCCAGTCCGCAAAGTTTGACCCGTCATTCTTCAGTCGCGTGGACTGATTCATGTGGTCCATAAAAGCTTTAAGCCAGGATTCGCGCGCGAGCGTGGCACTTGGCATAGGGGTATCAGTATTTCCAGCCATTTGTTATATGCAGTATTATCAATATAAACAAGTTCTACTCTGAAAAAGAAGAAAAACATAATAAGCATACTCACCGATTTGAATTTAAGTCTAGTGCAAAATTTGTTTTAATGCAAAGAGTCGAGCATCTATACAATTGACCTCCCTCAAGAATTATATAAATGATCCCAAGACTCAATTATCTGTAAATTGATAAGACAACCTTTTGGCTAATTCTACCATTTGAATTCTTGGTCGATAAATTTCTGTAAATTCTATCTTTAGTCCATCATAATCACGAGAAACTCTTCGGACTATAATGTTGAGATAAAATAGGTCAACACACACTACTTACCCAACGTAGAAGGGGTCATATGGAGAGTATGGTCCTATATGCCTACTGACGAAGAAGAGATTCATTGTAGTTTGGCCTATAAAGACTAGTCTCAATTTTCGGTTTAGAGGAAGATCCCATCAATTTTATTTTAATTCAATTTTAAGTGAACTAATATCTAGCATGCGAGAATGAATAAACTAAAATAATGGCTTAAATTCGAGTGACATCTTTATGTCCATGAAAACTAACATTCAAACTATATGAGTCAATTTTCATGCAATTTAGTAGTAGGTGGTTTGGTTTAGGCGGAATATGATGCACTAACTATCATGTGATGAGAAAGCAACAAGAACGGAAAAAATACATAAAAATATTATAAAGTCCTTGTGTGGCCTATCTACCAAAATGAACAAAATACAACTTTGGAATCCAACCCATTTGGACCCGAGAAGCTTGTCTTGATGTTCCATCTTGGTCCATGTAGCGGGAGTGAGCAATCCGATCTCCATCTTTAGTCTTCTCAAAATACATTTAATAAATTACAAAATATAAACCTATTTACATTCTAATTTAAAAACATAATTTAATGAAAAATAAAATGGAGATTCGAGATCTCAAAATTACATCAAAGATCATGTTTCCATCATTACGAAAACATGATCAACTAAGGCCACACTAGGTAATACAAATTACAACCGATTGCAAAAATACGTAAATTAAACCATTCAACCATTCATTCAACAAGATAAAATGCATCAACTATAAATTAATCATTCAAGACATAATTCTTTAATTATGAAGAGTAATTTATCCAAACCACCTTTTAAAATGATCAAAATTATGTGATAATTCCTTAATTAATCACAATAATCCCAACCAAACATAATCCAATTTTAATTCATATTCTTTAACATGAATTAATACAACATTATTTTAAACCTCTTTAAAATAATTGGGTATCCTATTATTGTGAACTTCTTCACAACAATAAACAAAACATTATCATTATAATGAATTATAACAAAAACTTACGACCAAAAATAAAAAAAAAGAAACAATTTTTTTTTTCCTTTTGGCAGCCACGATTTTTTTTTTTTAAAATATACAATTTAATTTGATGTTACTAATATTTTCAAGATCGGTACAAATTATCAACATCTAATCATTATTAAACATCGATACAAACTAGATGATTCAATTTAACAATTTAAAATGAATATCTACAAAAATGAATACCGAAAAATATGTAGCAATGAACATTCAAATCGATTTCCATTTCCATTTCCATTTTAATTTAATCTTTATTAAATCAAAACAACTACAAATTCATCATGTTATCGTTTTAACTATTTAAAACAACAATTATAATGAATCAAAATGGAAAAACAAGGCAAAATTTTTTTTGTTTTATACGGATGAACAGTATAGACGAATTTTTTTTTTCTCGGCATAAATAAAAAAAAAAAAAACAAAATATAATGATTCTAATCTTATATTTCATCAATTATAAAAAAATATAAAATAATTTCGTAGCCCTTGGCTCTGATACCACTTGTGAAAAATATCGGTATATTTCGTCATTAAATTACGGATTATAACGAAACTATAGTATATGAATTAAGAGTCATAAATGAATTGCATAATATAAAATTATAGGAATTTAGAATTAACCTTTGGTCCTAGCAAATTTGTCCTATGAACAATATCGAAATCGATATTCTCCTAATTGTTGCACCCAAGATGCTCCGAGATATGCCTTGCTTTGCTAGAATTTTTGGAGAAAAGTTACTGCTAATTTTTCTTTTTGTGTGATGATGAATGATAGAGAGAACTTGAGAGAAATATCAGAATTTTTCTTTTGTTCTTCTTGCTCTATTCGGCCGTCTGTCTAGGTCAGTAGAAGGAGAAGTTTTTCTCCTTTTTAGTCCTCTTGTTATTAGGGTTTTTGACCTAGTTACCACCATAAGAGAATAATAGGAGATCTTTTTCCCTTATTTTTATCTCCTATTAACCGAAAAATTAAGAGAAGAAAAGACTATTTTTTCCTTTCCTTTTTCGGTTATATTAGCATGTAATATAATATATACGTCAACTATAAATATCCGTATATTTATAATTTGCTAATTAAATATAACATATTATGTTTAATTACGAATTAACATTTTAATTCGTTTAAGCTTATATTATATACATTGATTAAATATAACGGTTTATATTCAATTACGAATTACATTTAATTCGTCTCAGCTAATATTATTTAATCGTTATTAAATAATCGTATCATCATTACATTGACTAACCTTTTAGTCATATACATCGACTAACCTTTTAGTCATATAATAAGGCATCAATATGATTATATTATTCATATAATCACATCTCTCAGACACATCCTTTAGGTGTGACTTTTAGGGACCAGTTGATCACCGCCATTAAAATGACAATAACGTCAAACTCCTAGCAAGCCAACCGTTATCGATAAACGTTAATCAACTGATAAGAATACAAAGTATACCCTGTGAACCTGTAAGAGATTTATTCATTTTATCACACTAACTGTGGAGGACACTAGCTCCAACAAAACTCAGGCACCCAAGACATCGGAAGAGGTCGAGCGCATAAGTCGTGTTCCTTATGCATCAGCCATAGGATCGATCATGTATGCCATGATATGCACACGTCCAGACGTCGCATATGCAATGAGTATGACGAGTCGGTACCTAGGCAATCCAGGTGAAACACACTGGATGACTGTTAAAAACATCCTTAAGTACTTACGAAGGACTAAATATTGGGTATTGACTTATGGAGGAGATACTAAGCTATGCGCAATCGGTTACCAGGATGCTAGCTTCCAAACAGATCGAGATGACTCGAAATCTCAGTCTGGATTTGTCTTTACTCTTAATGGCGCTGCGGTCAGTTGGAAAAGTTTCAAACAAAGTGTTATAGCAGATTCTACAACTGAGTCTGAGTACTATGCCGTTTCGGAAGCTGCAAAGGAAGCTATATGGATGCGTCAGTTTTTACAAGGACTAACCGTAGGTTCTAGTTCGAATGACCCAATCACCATCTATTGTGATATTAGAGGTGCCATCTTCCAAGCTAAGGAGCCTATGTCTAGCCATGTACTTCGGAAGGCTCACATGATCCGAGATTACGTGGAGCAAAAGGAGATAGTGATAGACAAGATTGCTTCGGATGACAACATCGCGGACCCTCTCACTAAACCGTTAAAATATGATAAGCATGAAGGGGACATTATTTCCATGGGAATTAAACGTGTTCCTGAGTTGTAGTAGCTGTTTATATGGATTAGATAAATGTATTTTTTTCATATACAATTCATAACATCATCGTATTGTTTCATATTTTGTTTTTCATGTGGATTGTACGACAACATTGAACGCCACAAAGTGAACTGAATTACATTATATTTGTTTTGGTTCGTAATCGCCCATATGAGCTGATAACTCTGGCAATTATACTCTGAAGTTGATTGATGGTGGGTTCAACGAGCCATAAGTCAAACGGTTGACTGATCGATCACAGATACGAGTTATAAAGATTCTTGTAAGACATTGTGACAACGTTATGGAGTCCTAAATGTGTAAAAACATTCGGTGCCAGGTCGTGGATTGGACCGTCCATAGTGTTCCTAGAGTCGATTCTTTTGACTATCGACTGTCTCTTGAGATTAAGGCAGTTTTTGGGTGACTTTGGTTTCATTCTCATGGTCGACCGTAACAGGAGGCTAAACATATTTTTACTGGGTCATTTCATACTGTGCTTGTATCTGCAGGATTTGAGTTGAAGAAAATATCCAACCTTTATCAGGTTTTGTTATTTCTCAGGGCCACTCGAGGAGTTGTAACTGAAATGCATGGCCATGCTCGAATAATGATTCGTTTATCAGTTAAGTTACTCTCTAGTCAGGAAAACCACTCTTGATATAGATCACTTGTAAAATACGACCTTTGTGAATACGGACTTTGCAAATTGTTTTACATTGAGTGGGAGAAGTTTTGGATATGAGAATCGGTTATCGCACAAACACTTGTAAGGACAAGTGGGAGATTGTTGGAGCTAGTGTCCTCCACATTTAGTGTGATAACGTGTATAAATCTCTTACAGGTTCACAGGGTATACTTAGTATTCTTTTCAGTTGATTAACGTTTATCGATAACGGTTGGCTTGCTAGAAGTTTGACGTTACTGTCATTTTAATGGCGGTGATCAACTGGTCAATAAAAGTCACACCTAAAAGATGTGTTTGAGAGAAATGATTATATGAAAAATATAATCATATTGATGCCTTATATGACTAAAAGGTTAGTCGATATATATGACTAAAAATTTAGTCATTGTAATGATGATACGATTATTTAATACGATTAAATAATACTAGCTGAGACGAATTAAATGTTAATTCGTAATTGAATATAAACTGTTATATCAAATTAATGTATATAATGTAATTATTTAATACGATTAAATAATGTAAGCTTAAACGAATTAAATGTTAATTCGTAATTAAATATAAACTGTTATATTTAATTAGCAAATTATAAATATACGATATTTATAATTGACGTATATATTATACGATATTGTCATAATTAATGATGTCAGACCGGTATTAATAAATCGACTACAAAATATTGTATGGACTTATCAATATGTGACAAATGACAATAATAATACATACACATATTATACATCAAATAAATAAAAGAGGGAAGACTCCTATCTTGACTCCACTTCCTAAAACAAGTAGAAGAAAAAGAGGGAAGACTCCTCCCTCTACTCTACTACTAGTTGGACGGTCCAAATAGGAGAGTTTTATATAAACTCTTCCTCTCTACTTTCTGATCATCACAATTACTTTCACAAAAATTAGCAGTAATTTTTAATTTTCTAGCACAAGAAAAGGCATTTCTCAGTGCATCTTGGGTGCAACGATTAGGAGAATATCGATCTCGATATTTGTTCTTAGGCCATATTGCTAGGACCGAAGGTTGATTCTAATCTTTATGCATTTCGTTTATGACTCGTATTTCATATATTATAATTTCGTTATAATCCTTAAATTTCATGTTGAAATATACCGATATTTCCCACACTTCTGTTCCTGTAGGTTAGTTTAAAGACAAGTTTGGTAGCTGACGGTTTCTGCCGTCATGCCGCCGGAATAGAACTCAGATAAATTACATGTAGCAAGTAATCTACTCAAACATTTTCCATGTGGCATATAGGTAGCCTAAACTTGCATGAAATGAATGCCTGAATAAAACGCGAAAAAATTAAAAATGTGACCGACATTGGGGAGGGTTACCCCCTTAAAAAGAAAAGAAAAGAAATATATAAGTTTAGGAAAAATGGAATGAAATGATTATCCTAAAAAAGAAAATGAATAATGAATAACTGTGCGTGACTGGCGAAGATGTCTATTATCGTCTAGAAAACCGAATCCGGCTAGGATTAGGAAATCCAAAACATTGGTAACTCAACATATTTTCCGAACCCACATCCAATAGGAATAAGAAATCATAGAGGAACACGAGTTACGAAGGCGCAAGAGCTAGAATTTATGAGAAACGGCCTGAGGAAGAGGCGCATCAAGAGCCGCGACTCTTCGAAAGGGCGCAACTTTTGCTGCGTCATCTCTTGGGCTGATCAGACCTCTGTTAAAATTAGGAATATGCGAATAGTATATATAGCGAGCTCGGTTGAAGAGTTTATTCATAAAATTCTTCCAGCAATCCATCTTTGTCATAAAAAATTCTCAAATCCCAAAAAGACTTGCAATATAATGGATGCCTTTGAAAACCGTCTCAAAGAATGGGCAAATGGGTTCGCCCATGTTGAGAAATATGATATGGGTACCTACAACCTAGGGACAATCTTGAGCTTGAAATTAGTGAAAGTAGCAAGGCCCTTCCTAGATGCTTGTCTTGAGTACTGGGACCCTAATTTGCATGTACTTGCCTTTCCTGGAGGCGATATTTGTCCTTTCCCGGAAGCAATAGCTACCATTGGGGGGTGGGACCCGGAATATGCTCCAGTTATACCCCTTAACTCCCAAGGGTATAAGAACAAATTTAGGGACGTCCTTGGGTTTACCAAAGCGGAGGTGGACCATCTTGTATCCTCAAAGGGTGTCCGCATGCATGATTTTCGTAATCGATTCATAAATAGGGATGACCCTTCTTTATCTTATGTTGCAAGGTGCAGGGCCTTTGGGTTTTTCCTTTTGCATAGTTAAATCTTCCAAGAACACATTGACAAGGAGATGAGGGGAGACCTTATTTTCTTGAGCTTGGTGGAGCAAATGGAGCTGCGCAAGAGCCCTGCTTGCCTTTGCCTAGGAGAGATCATTCTTAGCCTAGATAATAGAAAGGCTAACCGCGATCTTACATATCTGGGGAGTCACGTCATCTTGCAAGTAAGAATATGTGCTTTCTTCTTTTGTTCTTTTTTTTGTCTCTTTTTTGTTCTTTTTTTTGTCACTCTTGCTCGCGTGCTCCAGATATGGTTAATGGAGCGTTTGCGATTGATTGAGCCCCTAGATGATGTGCGTGGGTACCGTGCTCGATCCATTACCATGAGGACTAGGCTCTATATGGTAGACTTCTCCAGAATTCCCAGCTATTGAAAAAATAAGCTGAAAGGTGAAGGTGGCGCTTTGATCCGATGGATTGTGCCATGGTGGCACCTTATTTAAATGACTGGGGTATCGTCATTGGATCCGACTAGGTCACTTCGCGTTCCTGGCTTGGAATTTATGGTATGTATCTTTCCGGAAAGACTGGTGAGGCAAGTGGGCCTTAGACAGAGGATCCCAAAACTTGATACTGTTCCCCAGACTTCTCTGGCTCATACTAAAGAGTCTTGTAGGGAGTGAGCCGCGAGATGGGTACAAAGGAATATGTGGTTCATACCGTTCCCGTTGGCTCCCTATGGGTATCTGACTCATATCTGCGATGGAGGAAAACTAGTACTCCTGAAGAGCGCGAGAAGCTAAGAAAGAACGAGCCTGTGGATTGCAAGATTTATGAATCTGGTAAGGAGAGGTCGAAATACTTGACTGAAGGCAAAGAGGAAGCCGGATTCCTAGTCATGCATCCAGCGAAGAAGCCGAGAACTAATCTTGCTGCGAGGGTAGTGATTGATAGACATGGGAAAACAAGAGTAGCCTTAGTCAGTTTTATATTATGTAGTATTAGTATTATCTTTGAGTTGTAATAAAAGATGAGATTTTTAGAATCCTAGCCTTAGCTTTTTATTTCAGTATTTCTTTATATATGAAATATTATTATTATTTTTGGACAATGAATAAAGATTTGAGTTAGTTAAGAAACTAATGAGTTTTGTTTTTGTTATTCTTGTCGAATTTCAAGTGCAAATGCAAAAGTCCTTCTATTTACATTTCAAAATAACAGTTGGGTTGAATCCTGTGAAGGATAGTTGGGTTGAATCCTGTGAAGGATTGCCTACGTATTCATTAGAAAAAATAAAATAAAACCCTGCGCGTAGTTTGATAAAATGCAAAAGAATAAATGTTCGAAGCAAGAGCTTGTAATAAAATTAGAAAAGGGTAGCCTGAGCTTTACTTACTCCTAAAAGAAATACAACTCAATTTATTTGATGACCTGAGGATTATCCAAATGTCAAAATGCAAGAGCATAGCGACATCAAGTTCAACTGGCCTGTGGCTGGTTTTATTCCGTGTCGCATGAGCGACACGTGGGGTTACGCGAGGTGCGCTTCCTAGTGCATGCTAAGGGTAGTATCGTTTCAACTAGTCTAGGTTGGTAGGGCTAACAAATTCATTCCCGTCTAGGTCTGTGCTTTTAAGTGCACCCCCTGAGAATATAGATTTGACTAAGAAAGGGCTAGCCCAGTTAGGTTTGAACTTTCCTCGTGGATCGACGGGTAAGAGAGCTCTGACCGATTTGAGCACTAAATCCCATTATTTGATGTTTCTGGGCTTAACTCGTTTGTTGAATGCTCGTTTGATACGTGCTTGGTATGCATGTACATTATGTAATGCACGCAGTCTACGTTTGTCCAAGAGGACGAGTGCATATCTATCTCTCTTCCAATCAGCTTCTGGGATCTAACTCTCTAAGAGAATACGCAGAGATGATATTTCTAGCTCTACTGGTTGTATAGCTTCCATTCCATAGGTTAAATATAAAGGAGTGGCCCCAGTGGGTGTCCTAACTGAAGTGCGATAGCCCCACAACGCGAAGGGTATCTTGCTTGGCCAATCACGGTAATTGTCGATCATTTTCTTGAGGAGTTTGACGACATTTTTATTAGCTGCCTCCACCGCGCCATTAGTTTGAGGTCGATAAGGCGAGGAATGATGATGAGTGATCTTGTATTGGGCTAGCAACTGCTCAGTCTCTGCTTGGAAGTGTAACCCAATGTCACTGATGATTTCATGTGGGCAACCATATCGACAGATGATATAGGTTTGTATGAACTTTGCCACATTTTTAGCTGTAAGACTAGTGTAGGATGCCGCTTCGACCTACTTGGTGAGATAGTCGATAGCTACCAAGATGAAACAGTGACCTCTTGTTCCAGCTGGGGTGACCATTCTGATGATGTCGATTCCCCAAGCAGAAAATGGCCAAGGAGAGGTCATGGTGTAAAGCAATGAGGGAGGAACATGCTGAACATTCCCGAAGATTTGGCAATTGTGGCAGTGTCTGGCGTATTTAATACAATCCGACTCCAAAGTCGTCCAGTATTATCCTAGAGGTGTGATTTTCTTTGCCATCATGGGCCCACTCATGTGAGGACCGCATTCTTCATCATGTACTTCGTCCATTACTTTTTGTGCCATTAAACGATCAAGGCAACGCAAGACGACACCAAGAGGCGTTCTTCTGTACAATTCTCCTGGCAAAAAGAGGTATTGAGAGGCTAGTGAGCATATGGCGCGTTGTCCCCTCTTATCAGTCTCTGGTGGGTATGTACCTTTGAGTTTGAAGTTTAGAATGGCTTGGAATCAGGGTTCCTCTAGATTCTCTTCTTCGTCCATAAGTTGGCACACATAGGCCAGTTCTGACCGTCGTTTGATGCACATAGGCATGTTGATCATGTGGTCTGGCATGTTGATCAAGGTTTCAAGTTTCGCAAGAGCTTCTGCAAATTATTCTCTTCACGAAGTACATGTAGATAGGTAACTTGATCAAAGAACTTGGCAACTTGATCTATCCTGGCCTGATAGGGTGCCCGACTTTCACTTCGAATTTTCTATGATCCCGTGATATAGTTGATTATTAAGGAGGAGTCTCCATGAACTCAAAGATTTTTAATGCCTAGACTAACCGCCGCTTTTAAATCAATGAGGCAAGTTTCGTATTCCGCTGCGTTATTTTTCACCTCGAAATCGAGTTTGAGAGATAGTGGTGTATGCTCGCCTTCAGGAGAAATGAGCAACACTCCTACTCCGAACCCTCTTAAATTCGATGCACCATCAAAGTAGAGATCCCAGGAGTCTAAACAGGTTTGTAATATATCCTCGTCTGGAAATGACCACATATCTATTATTTGGGTGTCGTTGACAGGATTGTCTTCGAAAAACTCAACGACTGCACGTCCTTATATGACTTTCAGAGGTACATATTTGAGATCGAACTCCGAGAGCATTTAAGTCCATCTTGCTAGACGACCGTTGAGGACGGGTTTCTCGAAGAGGTATTTGATGAGGTGCATTTTGGAGTACACCTTGACCGAGTAGCTAAGCATGTAATGACGTAGCTTCTTTGTTGCCCACACAAGAGCGAGGCGTGTCTTTTCGAGAGGTGTGTATTTGCACTCATATTCTATGAACTTCTTACTAAGGTAGTAGATGGCTCTTTCTTCTTTCCCGACAGTTTGTGCGAGCATAGCTCCCATGGCCGTTTATGTGACTGTGAGACATAAACCAAGAGGTAGATCTCATTTGGGAGGCATTAACACTGGTGGTTTTGCTGATATCTCCTTGATTATGTAGAATGCTCTTTGGCAATCATCATCCCACATGGTATGGTCTGTTTTCTTTAGCTTTTTTAAAATAGGTTCACAGATCATAGTGAGTTTTGATATGAACGGACTCACATATTGTACTTTACCCAGGAAACCTCTAACTTCCTTCTTTGTTTAGGGTTGCGGCATTTCGATTAGGGCCTTGATCTTGGATGGATCATTCTCTATTCCCCTTTGACTGACGACGTGTCCTAGGGTTTGCCTAAAGTTACTCCGAATACACATTTATGAGGGTTGAGTCTCATGTTGTATTTGCGTAATCTGAGAAAGAACTTGCGAAGATTATCGATATGCCCTTTCATGTCTTTGGATTTGACAATCATATCATCTACGTATACCTCCACTTCTTCATGCATCATGTAATAACATAGTTGCGGTACGTTGGTACGTAGCTTATGTTTTACCGGTTTGAAACCTGGCTTGATCGGAATTCGGTGCTCTGCGATATCCCTTTCGATCCCTAGCATGTATTTGTAAGACCAAGCGAAAACGTCTTTGAACTCGCGTAGAAGGTCTACGAAGCTGGCCCTCTCAGTCGGATTCAGAGTTGTCCCTATCCTAAGTTCTCGGGGTTCTAGTTCAGTCCCTACGTTGATAGGTTCAGTGTTTACTATGACTGGTACCCCTTTACCCTCTTGTATTATTTCTTTGATTATATGGGGAGGTAATTCGATGGAGTCTGGGTCTAGATTATCCTCATTGTCATCATAAACGGAATTCCATTCAGAAAAACATAAGGAGTAAGCAGAATCAGATATATTCAGATTAAATTTTGAAAAAAGCTGAAACAAAGAGGCCATCTATTCAGTATTCAGAGGCGGTAAAGGAATAGTTGCTAGGACATTTCCCAAACTGCTGCTACTGTTAGATGCTAAGTTAGGAGAAATAAAGGGATGAGGGACGACAGAAGGTGGAGACTCTCTAAGAACTTTGCTAGGCTCTGACTTGGACTCCGACTCCGACTCTGACTCAAATTCGTTGTCGTCTGGCTCTCCTTTGAATATCTCTCCTTCTCCAGTAGTTACTTTGAAGAGTTTCCCTTGGTTGTTGGTCCATTTGATCGACTTTCTCCATCCTTTTGGCCGGCTTGAGCCAGCGTCGTTGATCAACCCAATAAGGTTGAGATGATCGTCTTGAAGTATCCTGGTAATGATCTTATCCTGTGCAGCTTTGACGAATCGATCTTCTTTAAACAGAAGGCTAACTGCTTGTTCGTCTAAACAAGGTGTCTGACGAGTTTTAACGGTAGGAACCGTTTATGAGGGAATAAAGTAGCAATCGCGGAAGACCTAGATTCCTGCTAATTTTATTCCTTTATAGCGCCAGGGCTCAGGAAACCCGTGAATGTATTCTTGACTTCCTTCCCTAACGAAATATCCGTTTAACGCAGGGAGATAAGGCTGCATCTAGATTTCCTTACTCTTACGATTTTGCACTTGAGTAAGCATTTCTAAGGTTACCTCTTTGGTGGGTTTGTACCCTAACCGCAATGGTATTTTTCCAGAATTCCCTTCTTTGTATGGTGCAAAGGTACTTTTCTTGTTTGGGTTTAATGGCATTCCTGGGAAGTATCCCTGGGATTTAACTATGTGGTTGACCACTAGGTTAGAGTATGGGTCGAAATATAACGGTGCCGACTCACTCTCTACAAGATTCACATTCTGAAACCCTCCAAGCTCATATATTGGATCCGTAGCTACTTGATTGCTGGAAATTTTCTCTATCACAGCCTTGATAGGTGACGAAGTGATCGTCACTACCTTGCCATCCAGAGGAATTTTGATCTTCTTGTGTAGGGTGGATGTTACTGCTTTAGAAGCATGAATCCATGGCCTTCCCAAAAGTATGTTGAAGGATGCTTCAATGTCTACAATCTGAAAGTTAACCTTTCGCTCGACTGGCCAAGTGGCTATGGTGAGGATGACTAGTCCCACTACCTTCCATCGTGTTAGACATATGTGGTAGGAGTCAAATCCGTTTCTTTCATGCCCAATTTACGTGCCGTTATCAGTGGTATGACATTGACTGCGGAGCCATCATCTACCAAAGTCATGGGTATATTCTTCTTCAGGCACGTGATTGTGATGTACAGAGCGAGGTTATGACTAGCCCCGAAAGAAGGTAAGTCTTCGTCCGAGAAAGTAACTGGGTTGCTTAGCTTGGCTGAATCTTGGAAGACCAAGTTGACTACATCGTCGGGCTTAGAGTCATGTGCTACATTTAGCTTTGCCAATGCTTGGAGTAGAGCTTGGCGATGTGGAAATGAACTTGCAACTAATTGCCAGACTGAAAGATCATTCTTTGCCTTTTGTAGTTGCTTTAATATATGGTCAGTAGATGTACCCTCACCATCATTTGGGGTGATGACAGTGGTATTAGTAATTTGACCATTAGTAGTAGGACCGTTCTGAGGGACACCTTGATAAGGACGTCCTGATCGAGTGAGATAGCTTACATCTTGATCTTCCCTATTTCGAGTTTAAGAATGTTCTGTGAGGTATTCATCTTCATTGTCATCGGCCCATATTCCGTTGACGGTATTGTGGTCTTTTAAACTAATGATTTCAGCTTCTAAAGTGATGACTCGTTGAACCAGATTGTCACATGTTGTGACCACCTCTTGCATTGTAGATTGTTGGGATAAGATTAGAGCTCGTGGTGCGCTTTCTTGGGGTGTTGTTTCCGGAATGCGTAGCGATGTCACGATGATTTCGAGCTCTGAGACCTGCCTACTCACATTTCTAGCCCGTGCGATGAAGTCATCGATAGTAGGAGAAATGGTGGAATACCTTTCCTCATTTTCGAACATGTTAATTTCATCTTCAAATGGGGAGATAAGGTGTGAGCAATCCAAGGTGGATTCTTCATCCGTGATCACTAGAAATCTAAGAGGATTCTTGGTGTTGTTGGGTTTGCTACCAGGAGGTAGGGGTAGACGACCGTCTTCAATCATATCTTGGACGACTTGTTTCAATTTGAAACATTACTTTGTGTCGTGCCCTTTGCCCCTATGATACTCGCAGTAAGCATTCTCATCCCAGAATTTACTCTTCTTTTCTAGATAAGATGTAGGTCCTATAGGCTGGAGTTTGCCTTGTTGAGCCAATCTTTGTAAAGCACTGGAGTATGTGTCGCCGATGTTGGTGAACTTCCTTTGAGGGTTATTCTTTTTGGGTGCTTCAATAAGATTGACCTCATCGGTTTTGTTAGTGGAGCTGTAAGAACGACTCGTTGAGCCTTGATACCCGCGACCTACCGTTTTAGACAAGAGTCCCTTTTGGATGTTGTCTTCGATTCTGGTCCTTAGCACAGTTAAGTCTTTAAAAGACTTTATATTCTAGTACCTTAGATGGTTTGCAAGATGGGTTTTAGATTGTCCACGAACGTTTCCACAAGAGTGACCTCATGTGGACGTTCGACTAATTGGGTACTATTCTTACTTCACCTACTTAGGAAGTCGGTGAAACCTTCCTTCTCATTTTGAGTGAGGACTTCTAGAGTACGCATGTTGACTTGAATTTCAGCATTGTCTGCGTATTGTTTGGTGAATTCAATTGCAGCGTCATCCCAAGTTGTAATCTTCTTGTGATCTAGGGAATATAACCATTGTTTGGGAATGGTGTCGAGAGATGAAGGAAAGATCCTTAGGAACATCTCAGGTTTGATGGCTTTGATAGACATGTAATCCTTGAAAGCACGGATGTGGTTCAAAGGGTTCTCATGCCCTTTGAATTTTGGGATGTCAGTCATATTGAAGTTGGTTGGAAACTGGGCATTTACCGCTTCGTATTTGCGATTGTTCTCCCTATAGATGTCATCTCCCTTGAGATACATTAGTTGTTCCTCCAAGTATTGGAGTCGCTTTTCCGCTCCAGTAAGAACTGGTGGGGTATCGACTTCGGGTTGTCCCACGATGAGTGGAAGGTTGGCGTGCATAGTAGGGTCAGGAATGTCTGCGGGAGGCAGCCTAATTTCTACAGCAACGCTTCAACCTTCAATGGCATTGAGGCGAGCATAGGCTTGTTCTTGACTCGTTTGGAGACAAAGGAGCGCAATTAGGATTTGATCATTACCATTTGGCCCGGGTTGATGAACACTTGCTTGGCTGGTTATAGGCATCTTGGAAACTGGGCAAGAGACCGGCGACGAATCAAAACGCGATCGATCAATCTAACACACCACTCGAAAAGACTCGATTTGTGAAGTGGGAGTGTGCCACAATGTCTAATTGAGTTTTGAAAATGACTGGTTTGGAAATGTTTGTCTTAGACAACCGTAGTGTGTTTGTAGGAGTGTTGACTTGAAGTGGAAAAACTGATTTTTGACTAGTCACTCGGACAGAGTTTTGACTCATTTTGCGCTACTTTAGGCCACCTTTGAAAGTTCTTTACGGTTTTAAAAGGACTTTGGTTTTGAAAATTTTGTCATGGTTTATTTACAAAAGATGGTGATCACGTAAGGGTTATACATATTTAAACAGGCAGAATAACAGCATGCTGAGTGCATTTAAAATGGTTTTGGCTTAAAGGGTGGGTTGCCATACCAAGCAATCAAACCCAGGGTCTGTGGAGAGGTCCGTGCCAAACATGAGTAAGGCCGGTTCC
Source organism: Heliosperma pusillum (assembly GCA_022085475.1). Lineage (NCBI taxonomy): Eukaryota > Viridiplantae > Streptophyta > Magnoliopsida > Caryophyllales > Caryophyllaceae > Heliosperma > Heliosperma pusillum. The sequence goes on along the minus strand of JAIUZE010067625.1, from coordinate 9,453 downwards.
TAGTCCATTCGCCCGAGTAGTGAAAGCCCTTGGTGCTAACATGAGTACACACCGCGGTATGGTTGACATCAATCGCTATCCATCCTTATGCCCATATAAGAATTTGGACCGTCCAGACAGGACGATTGGTCGAAAGGGTTGGGTTAGGCCTAGGAAGGCCGAATAAAACGATCTAGGAAGATCGAGTAATGAAAACCGAAAACTCTCTCATACATACTATTCCCTAACCTCGTTCAAGTTTCACCCTGGGTAACACGTAAGTGTACATTTCCCCAGCGGAGTCGCCAAATTGAGATACACGGGTTTCGCAATCCTTTCCAAAACTATGGTGCACGGGGTACCACGGCTGGAGAAACGAGGGACAAACGTGAAAACACGCATTTGTGGAGTCGCCACCAACTTTTGTGGGAAGTTGGAACCGTTCAAATACTTAATGTCATGTCAAGACACAAAGGAATGACATGAACACTAAGAACTCGTTACCCTTAACATTCTATGTCTAGAATGACTCTCGTGGATGCCAATGAACACGGGTGCTCACAGAGATCTGCAGTAAGGGGTGAGGGTACGTATTAGGATGTTCTTTTGATCGAACACCTAATCCCGGCCGCCTAAATAGAGGCCTCTACTATTGATTAGGGAAACTCTTTTGTTATCGGTATGTTGTCAGTTATATACATGTTATGCAACATCCACATTTTAATCCTAACATGTGAACTTAAACTATATCGGTTGAACATGTAATTTAGCAATTAATTATGTCGAAGTAGGAATTAGATTGAATTGCATGTGAGAAGACAAGTAATTAAATCATACAATGATTAAATAGAACTATAAAAGAAATATTACAATTGATTACAACGAATATGGCATCTATGTCGGAAATATATTTGAAAGATTAATTAAAAGAAAGAAAAGAATTAATGAAACTAAACGAAATCATATTAGCAGTGATAATACGGATATTAGTCAGTTAATTACCTAATTAAACTACGTCAAAGCGAACCAGAAAGTTCAGAGACAGAAACCAGCCCGGAACAGGCGCAGCAGGAGGTGCGTCCTCTGGAAGAGGCGCAACACTCTATGCGTATGTTCCTGAGTTGGGTTCTTGATGTGAAGCCAGAATCGCAAACACTTAGTGTTCGTTGATGATTTACGGTTTATTAATGATCTACAAGTCGAATTCAAGTGATTTAAGTCATATTAATTATATCAACTATATCAAGGCGCATCTACAGACTAATATAAACGGATCTAACCTCCAAAGACACAAAATGATAGATGACAAAAACCCACTAATATCGATTATTAGGGATTTAAGTCAAATAAGCTAAATAAAGAAAGACTAAAGAAAAGGTTTGAAAATATTTTTGACATACTTCCGACATAAATCTTACATTAATTAAAATAAAATACAAAAGATGGGATTAAACGCCCTCAGAATTACTTGTTGACGAAACGAGATATGAACTAAAGTTAACAATTTAGCGACAGCTTGACTGGAGTTTAAATAAAGTTCCCTCGCAAGAGGAACGATCGATTAATTAAGTTGATTAAGATTGATTATTGTTGAGTTGGTCAAATTGGTAGGTCAATGCAATAACGTGACAGGTTCCGAGAAAGATCTGAGTTTACGTTGTCGGTTGATCAAGCACGTAGTTGTCAAAATGCTTAGAGCAAGGTTTAGAATACAAAGAGAGAGAAAAAAGAGGCGGAACACTCGCGTGCCTTGAAAGTGTGCACAAACCTCTCCTTATATAGGGAGAAATCCAAAGAGTTATGGAATAACTCGAACACGGAAAGAAATCTAGAAAATATTCCGGAAACAGGAAAACAGAGCTGGGGAAGAGGCGCAGCAGGAACTGCGACTCTTGGAGAGGCACAGTACCCGCTGCGTCATTTCCCAAGCAGTTTTCTACTTTGAAAGAAAGATTTATGCGTTTCTTTATGGGATTTGCGGTAGATTTCGAATTCTCTTCTAAATAAAATATGAATATATTTTATGAAGAAAGATAAGTTTTGAAACATTAAATTACCTGGAATATTCTCGAGCGTTCAGACACAGGTTTGAAAGACGGTTTATAGAAAATGAAGCGGTTTTTGACCCGGACTCCAAAATGGCTCTAATGACTGTCAAAACTACCGTATTGGTATGTAGACGACGACCAAGGGGTAGACACAACTATTTGAGCTATCACTTGACGATAAACTTACGAATTGTCACAAATCGTTCCGCACACCAAACATGCTGCCCAATCATCACTGGGTGGTTGACGGAAGGTATAGATTCAAGGTATCTACACATGTCCAATGATATTATTCAGAAAACATAAAGAAAGGAAGCAATTTAGCTAAGGTTTCACACAACTGAATTGATTTCTGTTTTGAAAACTAAATGTTAAATTTTTGAGTACAGATAGTACTTAGCCAAAGCACCGAGCCAATGGACTAAGGGTTGAGGACTTAATCCCAACACTAAGCAAATTAATAAGTTCTTAAGTCCCCGCACTAAGCAAAGGAATAAGCCTTATATAGGCAAGGAGGTTACATCTTACACGTTCAAATACATCTAAGGCCACAAATGGCTCTCAAAATAAGATAATAAAACAACTACAATTCTTAAACAAACTGAAATAAAGTAAATAAACAGAAAAGTAGTTCTAAATAGGACAATCTTTATTGTTGCTTTGCTGCTGCTTTATTGTAGTAAAGAGTGGACTTTAGGCTTGGTGTTCTGAGCCAAACTAAAGTAGAAATGATCCCAAAAGACTCTGCTGAAGGTCCCTTGAGCTTGCTTGGCCAAAAGAGGAAGGATTGACAGTAACAGTTGAACTACTACACAATAGGTTAATTATGGTCTGCTGAACTTGGCCCCTACACTAACTTTTGATCCTTGCATTTTCTGAAGAAACGTTCCTGGTAAAAAATTTAGAGGACCCTCCCTAGGACCAAGCTTGACCATTGGTTAGGTTTCTTTAGGTATTGAAGGTCCCCTTAGATCCTGTCCAAGTGGAATGTGTATGCCCGGGTTCATTAGGATTGTTGTGCTTGCTGCGGCTTGGGTTATGCTTGCTGTGACTGGGATAATTGATGCTTGGACTGTATAAAACATTGTCATAACTTGTCATGTAATTGCTTGAGATGTTGTTGCCTTGTCTGCCCTGAACCTTGTCCTGAACTCCTGTTGCACCATGTCTGCTCCTACTCCTACAACGATCTCCTTCTGGTGACCTGAGCACCACCACCTGCTCTCCCTATGATCTCCTTCTGGTGACCTGAATATCAGGTCTGCTCCTGCTCCCCTTGCGATATCCTTCTGGTGACCTGATCACCATGTCTACTTCTGCTCCTCATATGTTGGAAGTCCTACCAATGTGCAACACCCAAGTCTGATCTCTCGTGTTTTCCTTCAGAGATAAGGCGTCTATATCACCCTGAGTCTGAAGCGTTGGACCAAAGTCAGCTACATAGTTTACTAGGGCCTGTGACTTAATGGTTGTTAAAGCTTAGAACTTTATGCATAGGTGTGAAGTTCATTTGGTCACCCCTCATGATAGTTATGGTTTGTTCATCATGACTTTCAAGGGATAGCTAGTTATTAAATAAGATTCAAAATAAGAACGCAACTTATAGGAGGCAGAAACAAGTGTGAGAAACAAATTTAAAATAAAAACGCGGCTTATAGGAAGCGGAGACAAGTGCATAAAACAGATTTAAAATAAGAACGCAGCTTAGAGGAGGCGAAGACAAGTGCAAGAAACAGATTTCCAAGTGACGTGTACCTGGTCTCTGTAGGATGCAGAGACTGACTAACGTGATATTCTGGGTGCTGCGTGCCAGCTTCATCGCATACATGCATGACACTGACTGCTGCCCTGGTTACCGACATGTACGAGTATCAGAGTTCTTCTAATTCTAGTTTAGACGTCAGAGGTGGTATACTCAGATATTGCTCCAACTCATTGAATGCATGCTCGTGGTAATTAGAACCTTTAGCTGTTGGCTCCATAAAATTGACTATACAGTATTCGTGGTTCAGTCTGAGTGTTGTGCCTTGTCCAAGCTACTGCTGGAACCTGGTTATCGCTTTATTGCATGTCGACTAATTGCTCCTGCACTAGAGAATTGGTCAGTTCCAAGGAAGCCACTAGATAGAATGTTACCTGGTGTAAAACACAAGTTATCGGTTTTATGAGAGTATCTTAAAGTTAGGGCTCCTAGTTCTGTTGGCGTGATGACTTGTTATTATGCTTCTCCTAATTTTCCCGCCTTAATTTTAGACTCTTTTATCCCCTACTTCCCCCGGGAGCCTGAAAGAAGAGAGGAGACAGCTTGGTCGAAGTATATCTTATTTTTCAAGACTTCAGCACGATGGGGGACCTGGTTCTGGATTCTGATGAGGCCAGTTTCCAGAAATTTCTGGCTCCGCGATGCTAATGAGGTCAGCTCCCCGGTAATGCTGCTGCTATCCCTAGTCCAGAGTCTCCTTCTCCTGGAATGCCTGGCTCTAGATGGTCATGAGGTCAGCTGCCCGGGAATGACTGACTCTTGGTGCTGATATCAAGATCGTATTAAAAAAGACGTCTTACAAAAATAGCAGATGAGAGACGCTAAATGAGCAAAATAGAGTAATATCACAAAGAAAATGTGACATTTAAACAAATGTCGTTTGCTCGATCGATTCCTTATAATACTTTTTTGGTGAACTTGTATTTTTTTATTTCATGTTTTATTCTCCCGAGTAAATCTTTGTATAATTTCTTTTCTTTCTCCTTTTTTGGTGTGCATTTGCATTTGTTTCTTTTCACAGTCACCTATTGCTTGGTATGACTGTTTATGCGTCTGTTTTCATGCCTTCCACATATAGCATTCCGTCCTATTCTAGATAAAGTTGCCTATTTTGTTTTTTCGTCAATTCACAATATCGTCCCTATTTGTGTAGTCCAAATTTAATTGTATATGCGGTTGTGTGTTTCCTTTAATCCTTGTGCCATAGGGGGTATCTAAGATAGGAGAAAACATTATTTTTCTTGCTGTCAGCCAACCAGTGCCCATGACTCCCACTATAGGAGTAACACCCCCACTTAACCAAGAGCCTTTAGCAAGACATTCCCAGTTAAATGAGACTGTTACCATCTCAGTTTCCTGAGGTAACAATATCAAAGATAACAATAGGAGCACTTTAACTTAAAATCTCAAACCAATTGCATAATAAATACCGTCTTACAACCAATAGTCAAATACTTGTTTAACTGATTACATAAGCGGAAGACTTTATACGAAATAACTGAATTATAATCTAATGGTGATGACTCCTCTAACTGACTCGTCTGGTACGTGTAACACCCCCATACACCAAGGTGCCTTACAAGAGCCCCTTAGCACATGAGAATGCTACCATTTCGGTTGCTTGAGGTAGTATATATAAAAACAAGCAATAAAGAAACAATGTTTATTAAATCAATGTTTAAATGTCAATACATGACTCAAAGCAAACAGCATATCGTCTGACCGATCATCCAAACTCAACAATGTTAATGTAATACAAAATACTAATCAATATTCAAGACTCCAAGACTGATAAGACGAAGCTAGACATGACATGGTGGTCCTATCCTTATCCCAACGCAGCGCTATAAATTGCATGTGATCACCTGCTCACCATCCCCCAATGGATCCCAACAGTTTTGTAAAACAGTAAGGGGTCAGTATTCGCATATACCGACCAACGTACAAGATAAGCACAAGTTAAAGAGAAACTGGAGGGCCACCGCAACGGTTACCTCATTAAACTCAGGTTACCATCCCTGCTCTACAAAAACCACCAATTGACCCTGGACCGCAGACACATGCGTTAACTTCCATCTCGTCATAGCAAGATAACCCGGAACATTAATGTGCACATCTCCCAAGTGGCAGAATAACCACAGAGGCGAACTCAGGGTGTGACCCGTTTCCCAACGGGATCACCAAACCATAGTAACCATCGACAACAACCCCAATCTCCATCAACGTCACAATAGTGACCATCATCATCAATCACATATTAATAATCACAAATAACAATCAACAATCTCATGCCATCAATTAGCAATGCAAATACTGAGTAGTAAACCCTACCTGAAGCAAATCCGGCAATGTGCAATCACAATCAAAATCCTTCTTTTATGAAGTCTCCTCCTAAACAATAAATGATCATATAATCAATACCAACATATATCCTTTTTTCCACAATTCAATTAGGGTTTAATAACAATACATACTAACCACAAAGTAAAGATACATACCAATGCAATCAACACAGCAACGATAGATCGGATCCGGCACGGAAAGATTAAGGATGTTCTTGAGGAGTTAGAGAGAGTTTTTTAAGAGAGAAAATAGGGTTTTACTGTGAAGCGTAATTGTGATTATAAATCTTAGCTCCTCTTATAAATCCTTAACCAACCGTCTGATAAATCATCGAAACCCATCGTACTCGATCGAGTACAACATGTACTCGGTCGAGTACAACTAACTCGGTCGAGTGCGGATATCTCTAGGCCGAGTACGCGAGATCAGAACAACGTTCTAGAAATCAGCCAATTCCACTCGGTCGAGTAGCCTCTACTCGGCCGAGTAAACTATGTACTCGGTCAAGTAAGCCCTACTCGGCCGAGCCCCCAACACATAGAAATACGGAGTATTACAGTCTTCCCTCCTTAAGAACGAAATTCGTCCTCGAAGTTCACAACTCATACTCTTACCACAGAAACACCCCTACTAACTGGTTATTACTTTGTTCAAGCATTTGGTTACAAATCAATACATTCTTTCTTTAATATTTTGGTTCTAGTATTCTTGTTGAAAGTTCTAAGTCCTTTTTTTTGCGGTAATTTTGATCCTTGTTTGTTTCATTATTGTATTTTCATTATCACTTTATTATCATTAGCATTGTTTTATTAGTTTAGCATATGCATTTCACTAGTGTTAGTTATCATTTAGCTTTTTTATAACTTTTGTTATTTCATTTAATCATGTTTACCACATTTACCGTTTTATACACCAACATTAGTTTTATTCTAAATATGAGTGAGTAACCCTTTGTCTAGGGATTAGGGGAGCCATGCACGACTAATATGTAAAATGTTAAAATAGGTTGATATAATTAGCTAAATTGTTTCTTTCACGTGTTTGTATCATCATGATTAATCTTTGTTTGGTGGCCATATTCATTGATTAAGTTTTTTAATTCATTCTAAAAGTCGAGAGGCACGGAATCATTTTAGACTAAGCATGTGTAGTAGGACGACCTAGTCATAACGAAAGTTCTCTAGGACCCGACCTAAGGATTGACACTAATATCGAGAGATGGGTGTCTTTAGCCTTAACGATTAACACTATTATTTATTCCTAATTTAACATGAGTATAAAGTAATTGCATGGTAACCCAACTTCCGTAGACTCTTTTAATCATGAATTTTATAACATTTTAGCTAAATCATTAAACTAAATAAATCATTAAACCGACCTTGATAGAAGTCTATTCATAGCATTTCTCAGCGCAATTCCCGTCTCCTTGTGTTCGACCCCTCATATTACATTAATTTGTGTCAAGGGAAATTTATCTTTAATTAGGTGTGCGACATTAGCCTATCACTAACAAAACGATAACAATAAAATACGACCTCTATACACATGCCCAACACATAATTACTGCAAGCCCTCAAGACTCGATACTATAGCTACCCCATGGAGACTCGCCTTATCATATTACCGGGATAACATACCACCAGACTAATGACACCATTACACAACAAAAGACTATACAAGCCATGATAAAGGTAACCTCACTTGATACACACATACTACCAATACTTCCCCATACACTTGTCTCTAAGCGTTACACGAAAACACTCAGACCCCAGTCCACTAATCGATCATACAAGTAACGAGCTACTAATAACACATATGCAATCCCAACAAGAAAACTAGATTCCCATATATCCCAAACGTCACCCTCAAACTCGCCCAACTACGACATATTACTCTCTTCTTGTGCACAAAGTCTCCATTCTTGTCACTCAATACCACAAAGGTTAACCTGACAACACAACTAATTAGGAATTACCACCTTGACACTTTGCATTTCCTTACTGACATGAAAACAGACCGCAAAATCATTACTCTTGAAACTACCTCCACACTCAACTATAACATTCGTCCAAATAATACTATATTCTCTTCATAACATCAACTCAACCACGACTTGTCTTCCTCCATCAACGCATCTCTCCCCGCAAAATGATCCACAAGTACCAAAACCACTATTTCAAGATAGCTACTAAATATAAACAGAACAAACTCTCACATTCCCTTTTTAGACTCAACATCTCTCATTCTTACTTGAGTCCCACATCCTCATAAAATATTCCACTAACGACTAACAACTTTATCTGAATAGTCATTAATAGTTTCCGTTTAAATCTCTTGTCTCCCCATTACATCAACCCAACACTTCAAACTGCCAAATTTCCATAATAACGATATTCTATCAATACACCACCAAATGCCAATACATCTAACACAAGCCACTACCTAGAGTACTTCCAAAGTCATAAATGATTCCACCTAACTTTCCACAACATTCTCTTCGATTACTAACCGACAATTTCCCACCAAATATTATCTGCCAATATACCTTTATACTATATTATTTTATCACAAAATCATTTATCAATCCATTCGAAAATACTATCACCTTTTCGTAACTCTTTCTTACCAAACTATGTCCTTTGCATACCTAATACTTACCTCAAAATATGATTGTGACAACCCTCGCGAATGCGGAAAGATAAAACATACAAGCATGTGAATTATATAGCGGAAATATGAAGTTTTAAAAACTTTTATACATGCAAGGAAAGAATACGAGGAGTGTCATATATTACAAACTAAAGTACGAATTATACCACACCAAGAGACGAAGTCTCTCCAAAAGGTTAACAAGTAAAAGTGATCTTACAAAATAGATGGGGTATTTTCGAAATAGATGGGGTATTTTCGAAATAGATGGGGTATTTTCGAAATGATGGGTACTTTCGAATAATTAGCAACTAGCTAAACAACGTCTAGAGTGTTTCATCCAGGGACAACGCCCGCTAGCTCACACCCGAACCCCAAAATATCATATCCAAAAAGTCAATCCATGCACGCAACCTGTTCATTCATGAAAAACATGAACGCCACAGTCAGTGGGGACTCCGGGTTCTCCCAGCCATATCACATTAAACGTACATATAAGGAAATACAAAGTAGAGCATGCATATATAGATATACATGTGAGTTACAATAAGAATAGATAGGCAATTCGATAAATAATGATAAGAGCATATGGAATACAAATCCGAATCCATCATGTTATTCAAAGACTCGGGGAAGACATTCTTAGGCAACCGAATACGCTCACTAGGG
>JAIUZE010067624.1:0-24985 GCA_022085475.1 Heliosperma pusillum | reverse complement strand
GACATGCGATACACGTTTCGCATCCAAGACTCGGTCTTACACTAGACGCCGAGTACCCCAAATTCGGTAGATCAATTCACGAAAGAGGCGGAAAAGAGCTATAGCCTCATAACAAGCGATACGCTACATGCAAATAACACCACCTCGCAAGTACACAACATTTGACGGCCGGGTCGATCAACGCATAGCGTTCAACTCCCAAAAACGTCGTCGTATGCCCACTAACACATGCATTTAAGCAGTAGGATACCTCTCCGTTCCGACATTCCAGCCTTACGAACGGGGAGGTAGCCAAGGGAATGAGAGTACAAAGCACCAGACAAAACTGTGCTCAAACCGTGTCATTTGTAAAAACCGACTCAAAGTGGGACATAGCAAAAACCGTCACAAAACATGTGATACAAGCGAATGAAATATCATATATCCAAAACATGAATATTATAAGACATACGTTAAAATTATATGATAAACCGATCATGCGAACTATTATAAATTACGAGTTTTAAAAGTCAAGGGAAAACAACACAGCCGTGTTCCAGGCCGGGCAAGTGACCGGTGGCCGGGTGGCCGGCTCAGAACACAGGCAAAAACCAAAAACAGAGAAAGAGGGTCTGGGCCGGTCAGTCGACCGGCGGCCGGTGGGCCGGCATAGACCATCACACCAAAACTCAAAACTTCAATACTGATGTGTTCCAGGCCGGTGGGTTGACCGGTGGCCGGTGGGCCGGCCTGGAGCACCTCTTCATGCAAAAACCAAGTTTCCAAAAATGAGTTACTGAAGTGTTCTCAGCCAGTGGTCAGACCGGCGGCCGGTCGACCGGCTGGGAACACCCCTTCATCCGTGAGCTTCCAAAGCTTAACCAATTCAATCCAAAACTTATATATACTTCTAATAATCATCAACAATCAATATATATCATCAATATTCATCATATAACATCATTTACTAATCATAGCATGGTTTCTAATCTTCCTAATCGTAATCTAATACGATTTTGTAGCATATAAACATGTAAAACACGTAAGTGATACCGAGTAACCCTTCACCGTTACCTTTTATGCGCCTCTACTAATCGTCAAGCTCCTCTTCTATAAGGAAATAGTCTTTGTCGGGATCTTGGAGGTCGCCACCTACAAATAGATCGTAAAAAGATGAATAAAGTTCATCTTGAGAAAGACGGAAAGCTTGAAAAGCGAGAAAGACGATAAATTTAATATCAATACGGATAGAGGAAGGTACGGGATGAAGAATAAGACGAACTTACGTAAATTCTATCAAGTAACGAAGAAGTTACGACGAATCAAAGATCGATATTCAAAGAGGGAAAGTTTCTTAAGTAAGAAGAAAGGGTTTTGGTGTTTGATTTTGTGTTGAATGAAAAATTAGGTTAAGGGAGGGAGTAGTGTGAGTTATGAAGGAAAAAGTCAAAGACGGTTTCCTTAGTCAAGAAAGTCAAACCCGACTCAAAAGTCAAGAAAACTCAAACTCGACTTAAGACGGAATTTTCATGGAATCTCGCAGAAATTCCAAATACGAACTCGGAAATTCTAAATTCGACTCGGAACTTAAAATTCCAAATTAAAACTTAAAATTACTGAAAAGATTTCGTAAAATATTTCTACTAGAAAAATAGGGTACATTTCCGGGTGTTACAGAAAACATATCATTCATCATATTTCTCTCTCTCTCTCTCTCTTTTTCTCAAAAATCCAGAATTTTTTTTTTCTCTCTCTCTAAAACTCTCTTTCAGCTACGTCACAAACAGTCATCTTCGATAATCAAACCAGCAAAAAATCCAGAATTATAGCATGCAAAACGAAGGAAACAACTCGATAGTTTCTATGGATACAGGTAATAATCTATCGAATGAAAATTAATTATCATATGCTCTTATATCGTGAGGATAATGATCGATTTCTTCACTTTTAAAAGTTGTTTCGCAGTAATTCAATATTTATAGTTATAGTTATTGTTATTGCATTGTTATTAACCAGAAAAGAGGTCAAGTTATTGTTGTTCTTCTGTTATTAAGAAAAAAAGAAGTCAAGTTATTGTTATTGTTGTTGCTATTGTTATATTAAGAAAAAAAGGTCAAGTAATTGTTATTACATTATTTTTATGTTATTGTTAGGCTAGTGTTACTGTTATTGTTATGTGATACATGAATCCTCTTACTGTTATTACTGTTTTATTGCTATATATGAATCACGTTAAGGTTATTGTTACGTTAGTTGCTATGTAATTCATATTGATCTCGTCATACATGAATCGTCGTACTGTTATATTATTCTTATGTTATTGTTATGTTGTTATTGTTATGTTATTGTTATGTTGTTATTGCTATTGTTATTGTTATGTTGTTATTGTTATGTTATTATGGTGATGTTATTTTTATGTTATTGTGATATTATTGTTATGTTATCGTGGCATATATCTCTACTATATCTGTTCCGGATATTTCTACTATCTCTGTTGCGAAAAATACAATCCAACATCTGGTGAATCATCAAATGGCAATATGTTTTCCACCCCAACTTGTACACAAGGGGACGATGAGTTTATTCCATCGCTTCATTACAGTAACACACCAGGAGGTAGTGAACAATGGATACGAACTGTTGAGGCGGAGTTTACGCCTAAGCTTGGCATGTTCTTTTTAACCGTGGGCAAGGGGCTGGAGTTCTATAAAGTATATGCCTTGGCATGTGGTTTTGATGTGAGAAAACACACAAATAGGACCGCAAAGGGCGGTGTTCTCCTAAACCTAATAGTATGCAACAAGCAAGGACAAAGGGATATGAAAAGGAGACTCCGTCTCCAATAATCAAATAATGAAGTTGGTAGTTCGATTGCGACTGAACAAAAAAAGCCAAAGACTAGACAACCAAAGAAGCACAAACTGTTAAGGTGTGACTGTCCTGCCAAGATGAGATTGAGAACCATTCCACCTGACAAGCCAGGACATAAACCTACACATATTGTCGACCAATTTGTAGAGGTTCACAACCATGCGCTTTACTCTATTCGAAATAAAGAATTCCAAAAGCTGTCGAGGGAACTCAATGCCTACCATAAAAAAAATTGATTATTGATCATTCAAAGCTAAACATTGGAGCAACAACAACTTACAGAGTGGTAAAGGAAAATTCAAATGGTTATCAAAATATCGGAGCGTCTTTGATAGACTTCAAGAATTTCAAGAAGGATGTAAAGTGTTACATCGGAGGTAATGACGCTACCATGTTCATTGATAACTTCAAGCACCTTGCTGAAACAAAGGGCTTCTACTTTGCCTATGATGTGGTTGCAACGAGGTGCTTAACGAAGGTTTTTTGGGCAGACAAAGAAGCCCGAAACAACTACCGATTGGTATTTTATGGAACACTAGTGGAACACAGAGGTCCGAAAGCGAAAACAACTATTTCAAGAGAGTTGAAAACTATTTTGGAACACTAGTGGAATTTTGGATGAGGTTCAATTCTGCAATTGAACAACAGAGGTACAATCAGAATATATTATATACTGAAAAAGAGCATAGTATGGTGGAAAAAATCAGCCCACTGAGACTGGAGGAGCATGCATCTCTCATTACACCCATGCCATTTTTACTGAATTTAAGAACGAGGTGAAACACTCTATTTGTAGCATGGGAAATGGAGGTTTGACAGTCAAGGATGAGGTTGAATCACATATGGTTGATGATGGGTTGAAAAATAGGATATTCCTTGTCGAATATAATACTGCAAATAACAAAGCCAAATGTGACTGTAAGTTGTTCGAGAGGAGGGGTTTCGTTTGTAGGCATATAATTTGGGTGTGGAAAGGGAGGAAGGTATACAAGATACCTGAACCTTATATTCTCACTCGATGGACAAAGAAATCGTACAGACCTATTGTGTACGATGAAAATGGAAAGGTCGTTGAGGACTTTGATGAGGTTGACATAAGTAAAATCGAAATGTCAAATGTTTGGTCAGAAATTTATAAAACAGTTGGGCTGCTTGACAGTGGTGAGCTAAAGAATATGAAGGAATTTTCTAAATTGCTGAAACACTTCAGGGAGACCGTGTTAGGGGCAGTAGAGAAAAAAATTAAAAAACAGGGAAATTGAGGATCTCCTCGGCTGCAAAGCTCTACAGAAAATCGATATACTACCGCCACATAAGGCAAAGAACAAGAGAAGCGGGAAAAGACAAATGTCGTCAAAAGAGAAGGCTGTAAGGAAAACAGAAAAGAGGAAGAGAAGGTGTGGTAACTGTAAAAGGTTGGTAAACCATAACAGCAGAACATGTAACCTTCCTTTTGTAGAGGATCTGCCCTCTGACGATGAGGAACGCGAAACAGACGACGAAGAGGTATGAATCTTCTCTTTTGTTTTCAATGTTTGTAGTTTTTGCAGAACTACAATGAGTAACACAGTAACACATATGCTAACATTCATAAAACTTAAAATAATAAAAATGCTACTTGCTGTTAAAAATTACAGGAGGAATCATCTGATGAGAAAGACACACAATTGAAACACAATTAGCACACAATTTAGAATAACACCACACAACATTACTTATTTTACATCTTTCTTTCATATAAGTTTCAGATTATAGTTTATAGTTTATGCAATCTTAGACTACTTTTATAGCAATTTCCAAGTACTTTTCTAGTGTTTCTATAAGCATTTGTCATTATATTGGGTTGGATATTTGTTCTTTGCTTTCTTTCTTACATAATTGTACTCCAATCCCGGTAATTTTCTATCCTTTATTTACGCAATTTCCGACATCATTGTTTTCTCTTTATAGTACTTATTTTAGTTGTATTGTTTTCATCATCATATTAAGTTCATGAATTATAATCTCATTAGTCTTGTTTTTATATTATTGTTGGTAGGAAATCCATATAAAAGTAATCTAGTTGAAACCAAAATATCGTTTAATATGTCATATTCTATTTTGCCTAATCATATAATAATCATCATAAAATTCATCATTAGAATCATTACTAATATAATCTTGATCACTCTAATCATTTTAGTACTTTTATTTCGTAGTTTAATTTTGCTTATCATTTTCCTCTTAATCTATTTAATCACATAAATTGAATTTAGTAAAGTGTAAGATTATCATTATGTAAATATAATAAATAAAATTGAAATATTGAATTGATTTGCTAGTTAGAATGAATTAAAAGAAGAGTCGATACCAATAGAACCATCTAGTTTGTTTCTTCCTTTGGTTGTGTCAAATTCTATAACTTTGTTTAGTGGTCATAAGCAATTGTTTGTATTAGTCAATTTCCGTCTTAAAAACGAGAGTTGGGATGGGAATTAGGACTGCCAATAGGGGTTTAGTGACCTAACCAGGCTGAGAGGACGTTAGGACCCATTAAAAAGTCGGTACGAATCCGAGAGGAATATACCGCCACAAGGCTTAGACAATCGTAGTAATTCTAATATTGGTATCAATAAAGCTTTTAAATCTTTTGACATGAATTTCTAATTCTCTATATCAATTTGATTAGATAGTTTATTTTATCGTTTTAGTTAGTTTATTTTACCGTCATTTTATTACCGTTCTTAGATTGATTATTTTATTGTCATTTATTAGTTTATTAGTTTTATATTATTTTAGGTTAGGTAGTTTTTTCAATATTGTTATTTTAATTATCATTCTTAGTTAGATTTAATTATTGTCACTTTCCTTTCCGTCAAGTAGATTAGTTCATCTTATCTTGCAATTTTATTATCGTCGTCAATTAGATTAGATTTATTTTTATCGCAATTTCCATACTTGTCATTTAAATATCGTCATTGTATATTTGTCATTTTATTTCATGTTAGTAGTTTAGATAATCACCTCAAGAAAATCAAACTTAAATGAAAATCACCCCATAGCAATTCATAGTTAACACGTACTCCCTGAGGATCGACCCCTACTTCCCTAATTACATTCTTTATGTTGTTAGCCTAAGTGTGGGTAATTATTTTTGTATCGGGACTGCGACACAGCCGGTCAATGAGTAAAATATATAAAAGACAACAAAACATGTAACTTGTTTATTTGGCTGAAAAACAAGAAGAAAAAGGTTGTCTTACGATAGTGGAATATCACAATCATCTAAGAAAAAGTAGTCTGCAGCTTGTTTACTAAGACTTCGAATGGGATTGAAAACATGTTTTGCTGATATCATACTCTTAGACAGCACTACCATCTGTTCATCCACTTCCCCGCAGTCAATACTGCAACCAAACGTTTTCGGCACAACAGACATCAGCCCCTCGTCTGACTCAGAGTGCAGCAAATAACTTCTACGGAAATATTTATTATCCTCTAACACCACATCTCCCCCAGTTGCCGCATTTATCAGCAAATCAGCACTTTCAGCCATCACCGCTTCTGCGTCTTCTGCAGTAACAAATAGTTCATCATGATCCTGTTCATGTGCACTGACATCAGTAAAAGTTTTTTTCTCCTTGTCATCCTTAACCATTTCAACACCAACATTGTCACCAACGTCAAAGAAATCATTCCCACCTGCCACATCAACCAAATAATTGTCTACTAGTATATCATCCTCTTTCCCGTTAACATTTTCATCCTCTTTCACATCATCTTTTTCATCCTCTTTCCCATTAACATTTGCATCCTCTTTCACATCATCTTTCTCTTCCTCTTTCCCATCCTCTTTCCATCAGCATTTGCGTCCTCTTTCCCATCCCATACTTCCAGTTTTTCGTCAAAGACACAACCTTTAGTATTAGCAGCCTCTTTCTCATGTATTTCCACATCAGAACAAACATTACTTCAAATGTCTTCTAGAGAAATCGGTGACTCTTCGATGGTGTGCTCCTTTACATAGTCTTCAATAAGAGGGGACTGTGGAGCTTTCTCCTTTTCGACACTATCCTGATCTATATTCGACAGCTTTACAAAGTCCTCGTAGAATTGAGAAAAAAGATCAAAGGATGATGGTTGGATAATGATATCTTTTGTTTTTTTTAGAAAAGTTGGATGAATTACGCGGCTCTCGCGCATCGTCAGTACCTCATTAACGTACTCATCAACCTTTTGGATGACTTGACAGGTGAAGAAAGATGGTATAGCAACAAGCTGTTCAGTGCCTACACCATCAACAGTTCCCGTCTCTTGAGTAGCAGCTGATGAGGTTACTTGAGTAGAGTCCTTTAAACTAGACTGTTCATACCCGGCCTGCATCTTCAACTTGATTAGGTTCATCCTGTCCATGAAACGCTTGCAGAAAAGCTCAGAGTCTCTCTCATTCAGAAACAGAAGTTCGTGAACATCCTATCAAATTGAATGGAAAGAATTAGCACCAGAGTAACTCTTTATTAACAAAAGAAAAATACAATAATAGCAACTCAAATGTTTAACAGTAGCACTACAGTAAAATTACAGTAACACAATAAGAACGGTACAGTAACACTACAATAATAAAACAATAACACTACAATAACAATAACACATAAACTAAGCACAAAAAGACTAAGACCAAAACAACATCAGAGTAACACTACAATAACTGTAGACTATACTATAGAATTACAATAGCATAGAAATGAACAACACAAAAAGAAACTTACATCTATAGATGATGAATGCACTTCCTCGTCGGTACGAATATCAGCACGTAAATCCACCACAATATGACGAACATTACCAACATGATTATTGGGTAAAGATGATGCCTCACCAGACTCACTGGAAAACAACGTCTAAGCGATTTGTATGGCCCAATCCGCCAGCAGCATCCTCACGCTTCAACCTATCCCCAAACTTCTGATCATTCCAGTATTGAATGAGGGGCAGCTCATTAATGAGCTTACTACCCCTCTTGATATACCGGTGGAAATACGCAATAGCAAGAAGCACTATACAGCCTCGAACATACTTGGCTCCACGCACTGCTTCGCGTACACCAATCATCAACTCTTCAAGAACATACTTACACCAGTTCAACTAGTGTATCCTCGACACATCTTGAACGGAAGATAAAAGTCGTAAATCAACGACATCACCGCTTGCAGGAGCAAGAAAATACGACATAACAAATAGAACAAAGGTCTGTTTAAACTCTTCGTCGGTTAATCCATTGCCGAGAAGTTTATTCTTAACCGCAGAAAGTGGTATTGGATCTTTGTTGGTGACAATGTTATACCTTTCACACCATGAACTCTTCAATGATTCTCCATCGGACGATGAAGAACTGGCGATACATGTCACCAACAACTCCAAATCATGGCCACCATTAGGTAACCCAAACACATCGCAAATGTCATCCTCAGTCAATCTAAACTTTTATGTCTCCAAAACTTCAAAGTACTCCTCGCTCCTAAAAGCATGCAGAAGCTGACTGAACATGGTCATTTGGACTGAAGTCAACTTCAGATGGAGCAACCCACCAAACCCAATTTGTCCCACAACCTCCTTTTTTTCCTCAGAAAGATCAGATATAACAGAAGTAAGAGACAAAGGGCGACAACGTTTAGTAAACTCACTCGGCCTGTAAACAAAGACAAAGCATAGTCTCTTAAGAGCAAGTAGTAAATAAACATACAAAGGCAGACAATGAAGTTAAATAAAAAAAATTATAACACCCTATTACACAATAACAACACAGTAACACGTATAAAAAAGTACACATGCACTCTAATCTGATTTGACTTCACATCTGCATTTTTAGTTTCATCAATAGGCAGTAAAAGGTCTTCCTCGGATTTGACTTTACGGATTCCCTCGGTATTTAATTTACGAATTGCCTTGATAATCGTCTTTGACTGACTATGAGTTGACATTGGGACTTCTTTCTCGTCCTTTAATTTTCTCCATGCCTTCCTTTGAGTAGGAGAAGACTTTGATGGAGACGAGCTTTTGATTTTCAATTTGACCATTGTTACTGTAATAAGGAAAGTAAAGAGAGTAATAACACATGAATAACAATAAGAATAACACAACAATAAAGTATAATAACAGTACAATAACAAAATAATAAGACAATAACAATAACACAACAATAAATATAATAACAATACATTAACAAAATAATAAGACAATAACAATAGCACAACAATAAAAACACAATAACACTACAATAACATCACAGTAACAAGATAATAACACCACAATAACAACACAATAACAACACAGTAACAAGAGAATAACACCACAATAACAACACAGTAACAAGAGAATAACACCAGAATAACACAACAATAACAACACAATAACACTACAGTAACAACACAGTAAAAAGAGAATAACACCATAATAACACAACAATTACAACACAAAAATAACACACTAACAGGAGAATAACACTAGAGTAACACCACAATAAAATAGGAAGATAATTTACATAGATATAAAAAATTACAGTGAAAAACATTGTTGAAAACATATTATCAAACATACGACATTACAAGCCGAGAAAGTTAATTTACATTGATATCCAAAATTACAGTGAAAAACATTGTCGAATACATAATATCAGACGCACTACATTAAAAGCCGAGAAAGTTAATTTACATTGATATCGAAAATTACAGTGAAAAACATTGTTTAATAGATATTATCACACATATGACCTTACAGTCTAAGAGATTACAGTCTTAAAAAAGGATCCAAAATGTGCTTGATACTAACATAACATAACCTAAAACTCAGTCAATTATTATGACATCATTTTGGTCATGGAGTATGTCAGAAGCAACTACAAAGTGCATCAGAGTGTAAATGACAGCAAGATCAAAAATATGGCTAATGCAGGAACTCCAAATGGAAATATGATATGCTCCACATCACGGTTTGCTAGCATATGGCGCCAATGGAAAACCATCTTTACAGCCTCACTACCAATCATGAAGCACTTGCATCGTTTCGAAATTAATTTTGTACCACGGAAGGAAGACTTCACACCCAGCTTAGTAATACTTGTTACACGTTTCATGTATTCTACGTTGAAACCCGGTGCACTTTTATGCAACAAGTACATTTGAGACCATTTCTTACAAACAACAGCCATATTTTTCTTGTCCTCCTTATTCTCTACATGTTCAAATACCATATCCATTAAATCAGGGTTATTCACCACAGAGAAAATTGATTTATTTTTGCGACCTTCTACAATAACTTCAGAAAACTTATCTACATCAGACTCGGACACCCAACCCATGCTTCTTTTCTTTTCAAGTTCATATTCGTAAGCAAACAATACTCTATCTTCCTCCTCTATATTAAATGACCATCCCTTGCAAATGATTGCCATTTGAGGTTTTTAACCTACGCACAAATGAAACACGCAAAGGTATGAAAAGGAAAAACTAATTAAATTGAAAGTATAGTAAAAGACAAACAAACTAACAAGGACCGCTGAAATTTAAATAGAACAAAACAAATACAGTGAAAGATGTTAAAATAGAGAGGATAAACAAGAACAAAAAAAAAACACAGTAACACCACATTAACACCGCAAACCTACAATAACAAAGTAACACAACAAGCCTACAATAACAAAGTAACAACACAGTAACATCACAATACCGCCACAATAACAAAACAATAACACCAGAATAACACCACAAGCTTACAATAACACAGTAACACCACAGTAACACCAGAATAACACAACAATACATTCTTGAATAACAAGGGAAGAGGTTACAAAATGAGTCTATAGAAATAGACATTACAAGCCGAAAAAGTTTAAGATGACATAATAGTCAAAATACAGACGGTCCACCACTGTAAATAAAGTACCAAGCTATAACTAATATTGAAATAACTGAACCTAAGACATTACATTGATCAAAATGTGCTTGATACTAACATTACATCCCCTAAATTTTAGTCAAGCATTATAACATCTTCATCAGAATGAAGGACATGATTTGTAAGTTCAAAAGAACCACTAAAATCATATATTGGTTGATCAAGGTGAAATGTATAATTCTCCAAAAGAAGTGGAGTTGTGACATGCTCCATATCACTATTGTTTAAAAACTGGCGAATACGGAGAAGCGCCTTGACAGGCTTAGCGGAAATCATTGGAGTATTAAAAATGATTCGACACAATTTTTTTAATTTTTATTTTAGATTAAGATAGCGCCATACAACTAGATATATACAACTATTATTAGGCAAAATACATTATTTTCTAGCTAATACAAATGTTAGAACATGTAGTGATGTAGGTGAGTATTATACTATTGTTCTAAGTTTCTAGATTAGTATTTAGGTAGTACGAGTTCATGTTTTTGAGAGTTTGGAATATTAGTTTTTTTTTCTTTTTTATGATTATTTGGTAAATTATGTGAGTTCATATTTATAGGTGATGTTGTTGTGCGTAAGCGTGAATACCTCGTATTGGGCATCTGCTGTACCTGTGTCTATTGTCTATAATAGTACGATATTGTCCGCTTTTGGCCAAGCCCTCACGGATTTACTCTTGGGATCCTTCCCAAAAGGCCTCGTACTATTATATTTTTGGACACTTATAGAAATCTTCTTTCACCTTTATTCTACCGATGTGGGACATTACTTTGCACCCTAAAAATCCTCCCCTCAAACCAAGTACCATCATCTTGACTTGAGTTCTATGGAGGACCTCCTTACATGATACAGTCCCAACTGCTAGACACCCTTAGCATCACCAAGGTTTGATAACCTCCTCTTAACCGACACACCATGTGTCTCCCTAGGGGTCCATGTGTCTCTTCATGAGACTTGTACTACACTTGCGTACCAAACTCCTCATCATTCAATATACCTTGGACTGGGTCCGCATCCGATGCCTCAGCGCACCACCCCGACTGCCTTAGGACTTACCATGGATCGCTTTTGTTGCCTATATTAAGCCTCAGCCCACCCTCCCCGGGTCGCTGACGATCTACCCTTGGACGGCGTGTCTCATTTCCGCGAGACCCACGTCGCCTTCGCGGGCATATTAGCTCTCCCTCGAGCTATTAGGAGTTCCGCGCCTTATAGTGTAAGGCACCCTTCAAGCCTTGACCTGTTGCTTTTTCTTGTGTCTAGCCCAAGTTGAACCTTGGGATCAAATACCACTTGTTGTGCGGAAACGTGAATACCTCGTGTTGAATCTCTTTTGTACATGTGTCCACTGTCCATAATATTACGATATTGTCCGCTTTGGGCCAAGCCTTCACGGATTTACTCTTGGCCTCCTTCCTAAAATGCCTCGTACTATTATATTTTTGGACACTTATAAAGATCTTCTTTCACCTTTATTCTATCAATGTGGGACACGAGTTCGCACCCTTACAATTGTCTTAATTGGAGGTGGTAGAGAATATGTATCTTTCATTTAACTATTTGATTTATTCAATATTGTTGTATATGCTACAATAAGTGATGTTAAGTTAATATTTATTATATAATTAAGAATTATGTATGTTCTCTGTACTTTTTTTTTTTAATTTAGGCGGATATTAAGACTTACTTATACTAGGAAGAATTAGAGGAATAGTATTTTGGAGTCATACTCGTGTAACAATGATACAATCAAATCAAGTCGCTGCCTTATTATCTTTAGCTTGTTTAGCGATATAATAAGTGTGATACACGGGTTTCGCGATCCTTTTCAAACTGTGGTCCACGGGATACCACGGATGGAGAAACGAGGGACAAGCGTGAAAACAAGCATTTGTGGAGTCGCCACTAACTTTTGTGGGAAGTTGGAACTGTTCGAATACTTTATGTCATGTCAAGACACAAAGTGATGACATGAACACTAAGAACTCGTTACCCTTAGCATTCTATGTCTAGAATGACTCTCGTGGATGCCAATGAACACGGATGTTCACAGAGATCTGGACTAAGGGGTGAGGGTACGTATAAGGAAGCTCTTTTAATCGAACACCTAATCCCGCCCGCCTCGATAGCGGCCTTTACTAATGATTAGGGAAACTCTTCTGTTATCGATGTTTTGTCGGTTATAGGCATGCAATGCAACATCCATAACATAATCCTAGCATGTGAGCTTAGAATATGTCAGTTAACATGTAATTTAGCATCCAATTAGGTCGAAGTAGGATTTTAAGATTCAACTGCATGTGCGAACAATTAATTAAACCATACAATGATTTTCAAAAGAACAAAGATCACAATGGATTTCACGATATATGTCGGAAATATGGTTAAATAAAGAGAAAAATAATAAAACTAACACGAAATAGATTAACAACGATAATACGAATAATATTCGATGTATTACCTAATTAAACTACGTCAAAGCGAAACAGGAAGATCAGAGACAGAAACCAACCTGGAACAGGCGCAGCAGGTTATGCGTCCTCTAGAAGAGGCGCATCAGACCTTGCGTCTGTTCCTGAGATGGTTTATGGCTGTGAAGCCAGAATCGCAAACAGTTAGTGTTCATTGGTGATTTACGGTATATTAATGATCTACAAGTCGAATTTAAGTGATTTAAGTCATATTAATTACTCTAACTATATCAGAGACGAATCTACAGATTTGATATCAAAAAATCTAACCTCTAAAGACAAATTTTGATAAATGACAAAAACCAACTAATATCGATTATTAGGGATCTAAGTCAAGACAAACTGTCTAAATAATATGTAATAAGAAAAATAACAGAAAGACTAAAGAAAAGGTTTGAAAACGCTTTTGACATAAATCTGACATGAATCTTACTTTCAATTAAATACAATACAATAAAAAGATGGGATTAAACACCCTCAGACTTACATGTTGACGAAACGAGATATGAACTAAAGTTATCGATTTAGCGACAGCTCGACTTGAATGTAAAGAAAGTGCCCTCGCAAGAGGAACGATTAATTAATTAATATTGATTATTGTTGAGTTGGTCGAATTGATAGGTCAATGCAATAACGTGACTGGTACCCAGAAGGATCTGAGTTTACGTGGTCGATTGATCAAGCACGTAGTTGTCAAAATGCTTAGAGCAAGGTCTAGAATGCAAAGAGAGAGAAAAAATGGACGGAACACTCACATGCCTTGAAAGTAAGCACGAACCTCTCCTTTTATAAGGAGAAATCCGAAGAGTTTTGGAATAATTCGAACACGGAAAGATATCTAGAAAATATTTTGAAAACAGAGAAAACAGCTGGGGAAGAGGCGCAACAGATGATGCACCTCTTCGAAGAGGCGCAGCAGATGATGCACCTCTTCGAAGAGGCGCAGAAGAAGATGCACCTCTTCGAAGAGGCGCAGCAGATGATGCTCCTCTTCCCCAGAGATTTCCTACCGCGGAAGAAGAAATATGGTAGATCTATGTTTCCCTTTTAAAAGATATGAGATATATTTTATAAAAAAAGATAGAATTTTAAATATTAATAAAATATTTAGAATATTTCCACGTGTTCCGACTCGGAGTTTTAAGACGGTTTATAGAAAATGAAGCGGTCTTTGACCCGGACTCCAAAGAAACTCTAATGACTGTCAAAACGACCGTATCGACACGTAGATGACGACCAAGGGGTAGATACAACTGTTTGAGCTATCACATGACGATAAACTTACGAATGGTCAAAAAATCGTTTTGCATACCAAACATGCGGCTCAATCATCACTGGTGGTTGGCGTAAGGTGTAGATTCGAGGTATCTGCAGAGCCCCCACTTTGACTGAGGCTTGATGAAGGCAAAAGTCAAGTATAGCCATCAGGTCAATCAAAAATTACAACCTGACGACTATGGCGACGCGAGGCGGTTCAAGGGGTCTGAACCAAGGGCCTGTCGTCGGAAACATTTTAAAGTCTGTCGACTGTCAAGGAGGGTCGTTTAAAGTCTATTAGACTACGTACGAAAGCTCGCCAGCCATAAGAAGGAGTCATACCTAAGAATTTTCTTAAGAGGTTGCGATGTGAGGCTCGCCAGCCGTTGCATTGGGCGCGTAGTGAGGCTCGCCAGCCACTGACTAGGGGTGCGAAATGAAGCTCGCCAGCCGTTGAAAGGGTGCGTGATGAAGATCTTCATGCCGTTGAAAGGGTGTGTGGTGAGGATCTTCCTGCCGTTGAAAGGGCTTGTGGTGAAGCTCGCCAGCCGCTGGGGATAAGGTGCGTAATGAGGATCTTCCTGCCGCTGGGGATAAGATTATATGTGAGAACTGGCCTGTCTCTGTCTTCAGGTGAACTCTATTTGGGGAAAAGGCGCGTGGTAAAGCTCGCCAGCTGCTAAAAGAGGTGCGTAATAAGACTCGCCAGCCGTTGTAAGGTCGTATGTGAGAATTTTCTTGTGTCTGTCTTTAGGCGAACTCTCGCTGGAATAGAGCGTATATGAGAATCTTCCTGCGTCTGTCTTCAGGCAGACTCTTGATGGGGAAATACATGTTGAAGTAGAATTCTGTTGCGGAAAGGGTGTACATAATGAGGCTCGTCAGCCGTTGGGTGGGCGCGTGTTGAAGCTAGCCAGCCGTTGTATGTGAGAATCTTCCCGTCGTTGAAGGGGCATGTCATGAGAATCTTCTTGCCGTTTAACGGGCATATGATGAGAATCTTCATGCGTCTCTCTTCAGGCGAACTCTTGTTAGAGAAAGATATATATTGAAAAGGATTTGAGCCCACAAGCATCCAACTTGTAATAACCAAACTCCTAAGTAGAGCTCTACTGGGGCAAGGGTGCAACAAGAGCTGCAACTCCACTGGGGGTTGCTTAACATTGCTTAAAATTGCTGAGCATTGCTTGACGTTGCTGAGGATCGATCGACGTGCTGAAACCGCTGAGGATTGCTTGACGTGCTGAAACCGCTGAGGATTGCTTGATTACTTGAAATGACCAACGGTGAGGGACAAAAGAGCCAGAATTCTTCTTACGATGTCTGTAGGAGTTCTAGCTGGCAGGCGTCAAGCCCCCAACTTACCCCGAGGTGCTGGAGTACAATTTTCCAATTTTGGCTATTGGATAGGAATGCAGGTGACACTGTCTCGGCACGTAGCGTTATGGAGGGTGGCAAATCGGCTGAGAGCTACAGCCCTTGAGACACTCGTAGGTGGCCGAGATCAACAGGTATGAACCTCTCGTTCCTTGTTCATTTTGAAGAGAAGTGATTTCTATGTATAGAGTCTTGGAGCGCGAGCTAGTAGAGTCTCGGAGGGAAATAGATTATTTGTTGAGGGAGCTAGAGGACAAAGACACTAAGAGTGTCGCTCTCGAGGTTCTAGCTGGGCTTGGTTATGAGGATTATTTATTTATTTTTTGCTGTTGGTTTGTACATTTTGGCTTGTTTTTTTGCACATTTTGGACTTTGTCTCGGGCGAGAGCTCCCAGTTTTGAATTCTGAACTTTGTTTTGGATTTGGATTTGGATTTGGCTTTTGGCATTGGCTTTGGATTTTTGCTTTGGCTTTGGTTTTTGGATTTGGAGTTGCTTGAGGCTTTGGTTTTTGAATTTGGATTTGCTTGAGGCTTTAGCTTTGGCTTTGGTTGGGCGAGAGCCCCCAGTTTCTGAATTTTTGTTTTGGGCGAGAGCCCCCAGATTTTGGATTTTGACTTTGTCTTGGGCGAGAGCCCCTAGTTTGATGTACATGCCTCTTTTGGTTGTATTTGATGGCCTGAGTGTTTCTGTTGCTGAGTGTTTTCTATCCCTGCAGGTTAGTCTAAAAACAAAATAGGTTTGGTAGACGATGGTTTTACCGTTACGCTGCCGAAAATCACATCACATAGAAATCACACAAATTACATGTTTTCACGTTGGTGGCCTAAACTGACGCAAAACGAAAGATTGGATTAAAAAACGCGGTTTTGTAAAAGAAGAAATGTATATTTGAAAATGTGAAAAGAAAGAGAAGTGAAGTGAGTCTTTTGAATAAGTGTGCTCATTTTGTCGTGGTGTCGACTTGTGTCTTGGACCCGAGGAGGATTAGGAAATCGAAGGTTGATATCATTCTCTAAGCCGTCTTGGCACGTGCTTATGCTTGCAATGGTGAGAAGTTGAGGATTTCGATGACATGGGGATATCCAAATGTCAAAATACAAGAGCATTGTGACATTCAATCTAACCTAGCTAGGGGCCGGTTTTATTTCGTGTCGCACGAGCGGCACATGGGCTACGCGAGGCACGTTACTTTGTTTGTTTTTGAGAATTTGGATGAGTTCTGCCCTTTTTAGAGTAACAAGTTTGGCAAATTACACGATACTAATACTATAAAAACAAAATACTTTTGTGACCGTATAAGCTTAGTGTACATCTGTCGAATTCTTAGATGCTAAACGAGGGTGATAGGAAACGGAATGGAATGGGAGGTTCTATGGTGTTAGAAGACACTAGAGATCTGCGTTATCTCTCTCATTCACCTAAATAAATGAAAGGATCGTTCCGAAAGACATGGAGACAAGGTAACTGTGAGTCGATTCGTCTGAAATTTGTGAAAAGATGACTACTTGAGAGATTTTGTTTTGTTTGCGAGTTTTTTTTTGTTCTTTTTTTTGTTTTTTTTTTTGAGAGATTTTCTTTTTATCTTGTGTATTTTTGAAAATGCTCGAGACTTTTGTTGGGCTGTTTTTGGGGTTTAAAGTCGTCGTTGGATTGTTTTTGGCTTGAAGTCGTTGTTGGACTGTTTTTGTTATGGAAGTCGTTATTGGACTGTTTTTGGTGTGGAAGTCGTTGTTGGACCGTTTTTTGGATTGTTTTTGTGTGTTTGGATTTGTTCGAGTTTTGTTTGCCTTTGCCTCATGAAGTTTTGGATATTTGAGACTTCTGCTTTGGGATTGTTGGGAGTTTTTTGTGGTTTCTGCTTTTTTTTTTTGGTTTTGAATTTTTGAGAGTTTAGACACGATTGCAAGAAAGAATTATTCTGATCCTCAGGTGAGGGTATCAAAATGTTTGGCATAGGATGCAATTTCTGGTAGTCATACAGGATCTGACGAATCGGGTAGAAAGATGGGGTCTCCAAACCTAAAGGTCACCTTGAGACACGGCGATCAAGGAATTTTCACACCACAAGATATGGACAAGATGGTAAATGCACGCCCTCGTTAAGGCTTATTCTAACAAAAGGTACATGTGCTCATTTATAACTCGAATAGGACTAGGATGGTCCTAATTATTAATAAATGCTAAAATATTGAATACAAACGGCTTCTGGGACATACCCCAAGCTATGTTACTATTTGACACTGATCTAGGAGAAATAAAGGGATGGGGTGACAGCAGGAGAAGACCCTCTAAAGACTTCAAACTCAGATTCTAACTTCAACTCCGATTCTGATCTGAATTTGTTGTCTTCTAGTTGTTTCTTGAACATCTCTTTCTCACTTTCCAACATATGAATTTCTTCTTCGACTGGGAGATGAGGTGTGAACAATCCAAGGTGGATTCGTCATCTGTAATTGTTAGAACTTCAAGAGGGTAGTTAGGCTTGCTTCTAGGAGGGATGGGTAGACGACCGTCCTCAATCATATCTTGAATGAAGTGTTTCAAGTTGTAGCATTGCTCTGTATCGTGTCCTTTGCCTCTATGATATTCACAGTACGCGTCTCCATCCCAGAGCCTACCTTTCTTTTCAGGGTCAGGTGTAGGTCCTATAGGTTGAATTTTGCCTGGTTGTATCAATCTTTCCAAGATATTGGAATATGTGTCGCCAAGGTTGGTGAATTTACTTTGAGGGTTTCTCTTCTTGGATGGTTCGACATATTTGACCTCATCGGGTTTGTTGGTGGAGCCATAAGAACGACTGATTGAGCCTTGATACCCACGACCTATCGTTTTGGACAAGAGTCTTTTTCGGATATCATTTTCACTTCTTGTTCCCAGCACATTCAAGTCTTTGGAAGACTTTATATTTTCGTATCTCAGATGGTTTGCATAAACGGGTCTCAGGATGTCCACGAATTTCTCTACAAGAGTAGCTTCGTCTGGACGTTCAACAAGTTGTGTGCTAGTTTTCCTTCGCTTATTTAGCGAGTTGGAGAAGTCTTCTTTCTCATTTTGGGTAAGAACCTCTAGAGTGCTCTTATTGACTTGAATTTGATCCAAACGGTTCTCATGCCCCTTGAACTTTGGGATGTGAGTCATGTTGAAGTTGGTTGGCAATTGTGTCTTCACCGCTTCATATTTGCGATTCTTCTCCCTATAAATGTCATCTCCTTTGAGATACATTAGTTGCTCCTCCAAGTATTGGAGTCGCTTTTCAGCTTCGGTAGGAACCGGCTTGGGACTGACTTCTGGTTGTCCCACAAAAGGTGGAAAATTACCATGTACACTATGAGGAATGTATATTGGAGGAAGTCTAGTTTCCATGGCGACAATTCGATCCTCCATGGCATCGAGGCGAGCATAAGTTTGGTCTTGACTTGCCTGGAGATGGATGAGCGCAACTAGGATTTGATCATTATTATTTTGGTTTGGTGCATGAATATTTGCTTGACTAGATCCTGACATTTTGGAAGCTAAGGCAAGAGACCGACGACGAATCAGAACCAGATCGACCATTCTAGCACACTTACTCGCAAAAGAATCGATTTGTGAAGTGGGAGTGTGTCAATGTGTCTAAGTGAATTTTGAAAATGACTAATTTGGAAATGAGTGACGACTCGAAGTGGAGAAAGACTCGACTTGTGGAGTGGGAGTGTGCCACTGTGTCTAAGTGAGTATTGAAAATGGCTAGTTTTAGAAATGCTTGTCCTAGACAACTGTAGTGTGGTTGTAGGACTGTTGACTCGAAGTGGAGAAATGATTTTGACTAGACATTTGGACAGAGTTTTGACCCATTTCGCGCTACTTTAGGACACCTTTGAAAATGCTTTACAGTTTTAAAAAGGGTTTTGATTTTGAAAATTTTGTCATGGTTTATTTACAAAGTGCTGATCATGTAAGGGTTATACACATTTAAACAAGAAGAATAACGCCATGCTGAGTTCATTTTAAATAGTTTTGGTTTAAAGGTGGGTTGCCATACTAAGCAATCAAACCCAAGGTATGTGGAGAGTTCTGCGCCAAACATGAGTAAGGTCAGTTCGCCCGAGTAGTGAAAGCCCTTGGTGTTAACATGAGTACACACCGTGGTGTAGTCGACGTCAATCGATATCCATCCTAAGGCTCAGACAAGAATTTGGACCGTCCAGACAGGACGATTGGTCGAAAGGGTTGATCTGGGCCTAGGAAGGCCGAATGAAACGACATAGGAAGGTCGAATAATGAGAAACGACAACTGTCTCATACATACTATTCCCTAACCTCGTTTAAGTTTCACCCTGGGCAACACGTAAGTGTATTTTCCCCAACGGAGTCGCCAAACTGTGATATACGGATTTCGCGATCTTTTCCAAAATGTCGTGCACGAAATACCACGGATGGAGAAACGAGGAACAAGCGTGAAAACACGCATTTGTGGAGTCGCCACCAACTTTTGTGGGAAGTTGGAACCGTTCGAATACTTTATGTCATGTCAAGACACAAAGTGATGACATGAACACTAAGAACTCGTTACCCTTAGCATTCTATGTCTATAATGACTCTTGTGGATGCCAATGAACACGGATTTTCACAGAGGTATGGAGTAAGGGGTGGGGGTACGTATTCGGAAGCTCTTTTGAACGAACACCTAATCTCGCCCGCCTCGATAGCCGCCTCTACTAATGATTAGGGAAACTCTTCTGTTATCGATGTGTTGTCGGTTATATGCATGCAATGCAACATCCACAACTTAATCCTAGCATATGAGCTTAGACTATGTCGGTTTGAACATGTAATTTAGCATCCAATTAGGTCGAAGTAGGATTTTAAGATTCAATTGCATGTGAGAACAATTAATTAAATCATACAATGATTTACAAAAGAACAAAGATTACAATGGATTTCATGATCTATGTTGGAAATATGTTTAAATAAAGAGAAGAAATAATAAAACTAACACGAGACAGATTAACAACGATAATACAAATAATAGTCGATTTATTACCTAATTAAACTACGTCAAAGCGAAACAGGAAGATCAGAGACAGAAACCAGCCCGGAACAGGCGCATCAGGTCATGCGTTCTCTAGAAGAGGCGCATCAGACCTTGCGTCTGTTCCAGAGATGGGTTCCGGCTTTGAAGCCAGAATCGCAAGCAGTTAGTGTTCGTTGGTGATTTACGGTTTATTAATGATCTATAAGTCGAATTTAAGTTATCTGAGTCATATTAATTACTCTAACTATATCAAAGACGAATCTAGAGATTTGATATGAACAAATCTAACCTCTAAAGACAAAATTTGATAGCTGACAAAAACCCACTAATATCGATTATTAGGGATCTAAGTCAAAACACACTATTTAAATAATATGTAATAAGAAAAATAACAGAAAGACTAAAGAAAAGGGTTGAAAACGATTTTGACATAAATCTGACATTAATCTTACATTAAATGAAATACAATACAATACAATAAACAGACGGGATTAAACACCCCCAGACTTACATGTTGACGAAACGAGAAATGAACGAAAGTTATCGATTTAGCGACAGCTCGACTTGAATGTAAAAAAAGTGCCCTCGCAAGAGGAACGATTGATTAATTAAGATTGATTATTGTTGAGTTAGTCAAATTGGTAGGTCAATGCAATAACGTGACAGGTACCCAGAAGCTGCTGAGCTTACGTGGTCGATTGATCAAGCACGTAGTTGTCAAAATGCTTAGAGCAAGGTCTAGAATGCAATGAGAGAGAAAGAAGGGGTGAAACACTCGCGTGCCTTGAAAGTGAGCATGAACCTCTCCTTTTATAGGGAAAAATCCGAAGAGTTTTGGAATAACTCGAACACGGAAAGAAATCTAGAAAATATTCCGAAAACAAAGAAAACAGCTAGGGAAGAGGCGCAGCAGATGATGCTCCTCTTCCTCAAATGTTTCCTACCGCGGAAGAAGAATTGTGGTAGATCTATACTTCCCTTTTAAAAGATATGAGATATATATTATAAAAAAAATATAGAATTTGAAATATTAATAAAATATTCAGAATATTTCCGTGTGTTCCGACTTGGTGTTTTAAGACGGTTTATAGGAAATGAAGCGGTCTTTGACCTGGACACCAAATAAACTCTAATGACTGTCAAAACGACTGTATCGGCACGTAGATGACGACCAAGGGGTAGATACAACTGTTTGAGCTATCACTTGACGATAAACTTATGAATTGTCATAAATCATTTCGCATACCAAACATGCGGCCCAATCATCACTGGGTGGTTGGCGGAATGTGTAGATTCGAGGTATCTACACTAAGTTCTCTAACGATTAATTTTATTAGCGCTAAATATTATTTTTCTTTTCCTTTTTGAGAGCACTTTTAGATTAGTTAATATAAACATTACAAATCAAAAATAATATTCGACTTACTAAACTAAGTTAAATACTCCCTTTGTTCCGGTCAATTGTTGTCCTTTTATTTTGACACAAAAAAACAAATATCATTTTTATTTCCACTTAATAAATGATAAGTGAAAAATAACATCAATGTGTGATCAAATAACTGAGACACTAAGTAGGGATTATATATTACATTATTACTCCGTACTCAAATTTGTGGTACAAACACAACCCTTGACAAACTTCAATAATGCAGATCCTCCTAGATTCGTAACACTGTGGACTGTCAACTTTGTAGTGCCAAGTTTTGTTTTGGATTGTTTAAATAGACTCAAACACACAGGCATTACCCCATGAGGAACATGAGCCTAAGGCTAAACTACTAAACTAGGTTAACCGACCACGAATAAGCCAAAAGTGCGACATCACGACATAAATGTACAACCAACACGATTAGACCAAACTATATTCCTTGCCAATTATAAACCATACATGCATGTGTTACGCCCACCAACATCACTATTACGTGTCACTATATTATAAACACTGAATCAATGTTATTGAAGCTGTAAGAATGGGAATTTGTAGGTAGTGCTGATTACGATGGATTAAGCATTTTTAAATGTAATAGATCCTTCTTAAAATGGGTATATCCGTCTTAAGAATAAACGGCTTAAAATATTATCACACTTAATTAACTTAATATGACAATTAGCTTGCTAGTATTAACTTTCTTTTTGTCTTACTCATAATATATAATCCGTTTTCAACTTATGACGGATAGTTTCCGTCTTCAACGAGAACTTTTGTATTAAATGAAAGTGATAAATGAATTGAAAATAACTAGTATTGGTTACGTGAGATCTATTCAAATCAGCAATATACAAGTGGTCCAATATTACAATATAATGAAAAATACAAAATAAATTGATTTTTTTTCAAACTTGAACCCAAAAAAAAAATATCATCAAAATGGGATATAAATTTATAATGACATTAATTAGTAAAAAAGGGTCCACGTTAGCTTCAAAGCTAAGTTTTGTATTGAAGTCGCTCACCCGCTCAACGACTAGTACCTTTTCTAATCATAGAAAACTGTATTCGTAATAAAAGAAAAGCAGATAAGGCACTGAGGGCCTCAACGACTTGACTTATAGTCGTTAAGACACTTAGCGACCTAATCCAAAACTACAAACAATAAAAGAATGTAATGTAGCAAAGTCGGTCGCCGCTAAGCGACTTTGCTACAATACCAATTTTTTTTCATAATTTAGTATGTACACTTAACCAGTGACTTGACCCCAACTCGCTTTGTCACTAAACGAATTACTCTAAAACATAGCTTCATAGATTCTTATCCTACGTGGACCTATTTTTGCTACTAACTTTCATCTTAACCCTATTTCGCTATTTTTTTTTGCCCATGAACCCTATTTTGGATAAAAAAAATAAACAAAAAAGAAGAAAAAAAACTCAAATAAACTAGTGTTTATAGATGCAAATTTTGAAAAACAAAATCTCAAATTTTCGATTATTATATGTCAAAACAGGAGATGGAATGAGGGAAGAAGGCAGTAGACAATAAGAAAGATTAGCTTGTGCTAGTAACAAATAACTATGCTTACACTTACATAATACTCGTACATGGGTTAGCTTATTTACGGGAACAAATAATCCTATATCGGCTCTATATTGAGAATAACTATTTACTATATACAAAGAATAATCTAGAATATACTACAACGTAACTTGTCATTTTGAGTGCTATAGAAATGTAATACTCCGATTTTTATAGGTGACTCGGTCGAGAAAGGGGGGATTGTAACACCCGCAAATGTACCCTATTTTTATAGTGAAAATATTTTACGGTTACTTTTCAGCGAAATTTAGTTTTAATCGTAAATTTAATTTTACGAGTCAAATTTAGAATTTCCGATTTCGTATTTGGAATTTCCGCGAGATTTCATGTAAATCCCGTCTTAAGCCGTCTTTGACTTTTTCTTGACTTTTCCACTCATACTCCTTCATATACTCATTCCTAACCCTAACCTAACTCACACAACTCAAACACAACATTTCCTTCTTCTCTAAGAAACCAAAGAAAAACCTTGCCTCCATTTTTATCCGTCTTGTAATTGTCATATCTCATTCGTTTCTTGCTCAAATTCTCGTAAGTTCGTCTTATTCTTCCCCTCTTAGCTTCCTCTATCCGTATTGTTAATAAAATTACCGTCTTTCTCGCTTTTCAATTTATCCGTCTTTCTCAAAGGTGAATTATATTCATCTTTTGTCGTCTTTGTTTAGGTGGAGACTTTTTAGACCCCGACAAAGATTACTATCTAGTGGAGGAAGGCTTAGAAATCGTTTAAAGACGCATAAAGGTAACGGTGAAGGGTTACTCGATATCATTTACGTGTTTTACGTGTTTTCTATGTTAGAAATCGTATTTAGAATATGATTAGTAAGCTTAGGAATTGTGTTATTGATGATGATTGTTGTTAGTTGATGATTGTTGATGATGATTATTGATTGTTGATAGTTGATAGAAGTTAAATATGAGAATTGAAAATGATTGAACTTGTGTATGTTGTTCTCGGGTAGGATGTAGTCCTGGCCGAAGGACCGGCTGCCGGTTCAGTGGCCGGCTGGGATTTCACTGCACCGACCCGTTTTCGTAGAATGATCA
>JAIUZE010067623.1:0-14927 GCA_022085475.1 Heliosperma pusillum | reverse complement strand
TTCTTATGTATAATATTATTTCCTTTTTGTTATGAACCTTTTTCTTTAAGACACCTTTGTTATGATGAATATATTTAATGGTAGGTTCCGGTTTTAAAATTTAGAGATTTTCACTAAAGTAAACCTATTAAAAATGTATTCTCATCTTTTATTTATTTAAATTACTTGTTTATCTTTCCGCAAATTCGAGGGTGTCACAGAAGTGGTAAGGCTCCCAAAAGGTTCAGCCACGGTTTGTGAACTTAGCTTGGCCAAAACATGAAGTATGACAGTGACAGTTTATCTAATCCTCTAAAGACTACAAAGTGGGTTAGCTGACTTGGTTCTTGGTTTACATTGTGTTCCTGGCGTTTTCTGAGGAAGGTTTCCTAGACAAAAAGATAGTAGACCCTCCCTAGTACCAAGCGTGCCCCTTAGTTTGAATTTCCTATGCTTGGAAGCCACCCTTGGACCCTGTCTAAGGCAGCTGGTGTAGATTGGCTTCTTTCTGGCTGATGGCTTGGTTGTTGTTTGTTTGGCTCTTGTTCTGGTTTAAGTTATTGTGGTTTGATTTGTATAATGCATTGACATAGCTCTTTAGGTAGTTTAAAGGTGGTTGTGAGCTGTGGTTTGAGTTTGGCTGGATATAGTTTGGGTTTGAAGCTGGTAGTGAACTCTGGTCATAGTGTCATTGTCTGTTGTAGGGTTGTTTGTACTATGTTTGGCTAGCTTGCTTTGATCTTGTGTTCCATGTGTGTCCTGGCTTGGAACTCCTGTTGCAACTTGTCATGCTCAAAGCATATGCAACATCGGGACGAGTGCACATCATAGCATACATGATTGATCCACCAGCAGATGCGTAAGGGATCAATTTCATGCGTTCAATCTCCTCGGGTTTCGTAGGGCACTCTGACTTGCTCAAAGTGATCCCACTTCCCATAGAAAGAAAGCCTCTCTTAGAGTGTTTCATGTTGAACCGATCAAGAATGTTATCAATATAAGTTTCCTGACTTAATGCTAGTATCCTTTTCGATCTATCCCTATAGATCGGAATACCCAAGATGCGCTGGGCCTCTCCTAAGTCTTTAATTTGGAAATGTATCCCTAGCCACTCCTTCACAGAAGTGAGCATTGGAATATCATTCCCAATGAGTAGTATGTCATCTACATACAAGACTAGAAAAGTTACTTTACTCCCACTAAACTTTATGTATAAACATGGTTCTTCGACACTTCGAGTGAAACCATTTTGTTTAATTACATGATCGAAACAATGATTCCAACTCCTAGATGCTTGTTTAAGATAATAAATGGATCTCTTAAGTTTGCATACCTTCTTAGGATTTGATGTATCCACAAAACCTTCAGATTGTGTCATGTACACTTCCTCTTCTAGAATCCCATTCAAGAAGGCGGTTTTGACATCCATTTGCCAAATCTCATAATTATCAAATGCGGCAACCGCTAAGATAATCCTTATGGATCGAAGCATGGCGACTGGGGCGGATGTTTCGTCATAGTGAAGACCATGAACTTGGGTAAAACCTTTTGCCACCAATCTAGCTTTGTAAACATCATTATGTTTATCTATGCCACTTTTGATCTTATAGATCGATCCACTTACACTGAAGAGGTCTTACCTCCTTAGGTAAGTCAATCAAGTCCCATACTTGATTGTCGTACATAGAATCCATTTCGGATTGCATTGTTCCTAGCCATAACTTTCAGTCGGGACTAGCAATGGCTGCTTTGTAGGTAGTAGGTTTGTTACTTTCAAAAAGCAACACATTATAGTCATCACCTTCCTCTATAATACCAAGGTATCTATCAGATTGATGACTAATTCTGCTTGACCTCCTAGGTTCGGAAGGAATAATGACCGTGCCAGACGAAGACGAAACGTTTTCCTCGTCGACCTTTTCGGTTTATGGCTCTTGGACTTCATCAAGTTCAAATTTTCTCCCACTCTGTCTTTTAGAAATAAAATCGTTTTCTAAAAAGACTGCATCACGAGACACAAACACTTTGTCCTCGTGTTTATTGTAGAAGTAATAAGCACGTGATTCCTCTGGATATCCTACAAACAGACATTTGTCAGATTTGGGTGCGAGTTTATCGTCAGACTTATTCTTAACAAAAGCCTCGCAACCCCAAATTTTCATAAACGACAAATAAGGGACTTTCCCTGTCCATATCTCATATGGAGTCTTGTTTGCCGCTTTAGTCGGGTGATAAGTGAATATTTGTATGATTTTAACCTCCAGTTTAGCTCGGTTTTGTATGTCATTTGTGCTTTGTTAAGCCATTTTATGAGCTAATATCGTCTTCTAGGCGAATTCCTGTGTTTTAACTTGTTTTGTAGGGAAAGTGACGTTTCTACGCCCTTTTTCTATATTCCCGAGTATTTGCCTAGAACCCGACGATTCGAAGAAGAAAGCTTGACCATGTGCAAGGCATTTCAAGAAGGTTCACTAACTTAAGAGAGAGAAGAAATAAAGACGGATTCATAGTTGTCGGAAGATCAATCAATTGGGCGAAAGAATTCATTGCTTTACATCAAATCCTATCAACAAACCCGATTGTAGAAGTCAAGGGGTATGTTGGAAGTCGAGTCAAGCAAAGGAAGATGAAGCGTTAGTCAAGAGCTTCCAGAAGACCACTTACCTGATCGGGTAAGTGTGTACCCGATCGGGGATGTGTGCTGATCCGAGCATGACGGCTCCTTCTTCCTAAATTTGTCTTATGTGTTTAATGCCCGACCTCTTCTCCACGAAACCCTAATACTATAAATAGATGCTCTAGCCTCACAACACAATACACTATCTCTCACACAATCTAATCTTATATCTTATACAATCTTCTTATTAGTTTTCTCTTTAGTTTTAGTCTTTCTTGTTTAGATTATCTTCTACTTTTGTCTTTTGTTCCTAGTTTATTTCTGTCCATTTCATATCAAAACATTAGTTTAGTTCAATAAGAATTTCAATCTTTGTATGTACTTTATTGGGTTCAAGAGTTGTAATTAAAGGTACGGTATTTCTATGCGAAGGATTTCTATTATCGTTATCGCTTTCATCATTGATCGTCACCTAGGTATTCCTAATTTATCCTTTGCTTATTGTTCTTTATTGCTTTCCATTTGATTGTTATTTTCTATTCATATCATTTAGATTCATTTTCATGATGTTATAATCGCAGTTTCATTTCTTAGATTGTCATATAGCGTCGTTATTATCGCCACATAGAGAGTCTAAATTATTGTCAAAATCAAATAAATATGCCTATCTTAACTTTCATTGTTAATATCATCTTAGTCATAAACATAATCATGAGTGAGTAGTCACCTTTTTAGGGTGTAGGGTAGCCATGTTAGATTGATTAAAAGATGATAATTGGATAAAAGAAATTGTGCTTTTAAAACATTGTGTCTATGCATGTTTAGAGTTTAACGATAGTTGACGATTCTTGATCACAATCATTGACTAGTATGGAATTCTTTTCCAAGGTAGACATACGAGACTTGAATAGACAAAGCATGACATAGTGGATTAAGACCTAGTAAATCGCATAAAAAGCCTGTTAGACCATCTGATCTATGATTGTAATGAACACACCATTCTTACGAACGCTCAATGAATTATTTGCATATCCCAAATCCAATTTCATCAATATGTCAATCTCCATGTGTGAACCTACTTCCCTAGATGCTTCTCATTATTGTTAATTTATCATTTGCCTTGTCGTTTTCATTTCAGTTTGTTTTAATTTTGTTTTTATGCCTTTCGTTAGTTTAGACATCACAAATGCAAAACCCAGAGAATCATTAGATAAAACTCAATTGTGAGACGATTCACAATCCATAGGAAATACTATCTCCCTGAGGATCGACCCCTACTTCCCTAATTACATTAATTTGTTATTAGCCTTGTCTGGGTAATTTATCTTTGTATCGGGCTTGCGACAGGACCGATCAAATTTTGGCGCAGTTGCCAGGGAGCACGGTTTATTTTTCCTTTTCTTGTGATTTTAATCACGATTAGTTTTATCTAGTCTTTAGGAACCCAAATTCCTTTAGACCTGACGAGCTTATTTTACGGTGTCGTTAAATCCGCAAATTAGCTAAATCAAATAACAATTTATAAAGCCAAATCTAGACTCAAACCAACGTAAGTAAAGGGGAGTAAGGGTAAGACAAGGATCGAACCCAAGGGAAGGCGATGAATGCTAAAAATCTAATCTAGACTCTTGCTAAAAACCGATTAAACAAATTAATTAATCTAACCACAATTTAAAACACTAACTGAAACAAAGACTAGAATTACTTACAAACTATGATATTCACAATGGAAAACATGTAGGAAAAACACAAATGGAGAAAGTTTTTCATGAGAATTGATTATCAAGTCTAAGATTCCTAACAACAACTAAATTCTCAAAGATTCAAATATTGAGAAATAACTTAGTGCAATTATCCCAAGTTCCCCCACAATTTAACAAAGTAAAGACCTTTCTTTCCTTCCTTTCTCTAATTATCTATTACACACTTCTAAAAACTAGCCACCAATGAATTAAACCATCCATAAATGACTCAATACAACTAAACCCATACTTATTAAAACATAAGCATAAATAAAGATGCAAGCTTTAAGCACAAAACCAAAGAAGCATGCTAGAATCATGTAATAAAACATTAAACCATGTCCTAAATACACAATAATCCAAATTCCACTAAAAAGGTTCCAACTTTTAAACCAAAGTTACAAACTTTCAAGTTGCTTCAACAAATATCAAGACAAATCAACCAAATTCATCAAGACAAAGCCATTTAATCAAACAAACAATTACTAAGATGGTTAGTCTTAACAACAATTCATTCAACAATGAAATTCAAACATAGGAAAATGGAATTAAATAGAGAAGGAAAGATTAAAAAGGTCTTACAATGCTAAAAGGGAAGAACTTGTTCAAATTACACTAAGCAATAGAAGATTAGCTACCCATAGTCTTCATAATACAACCAATTTCTAAATAATAACCAATTACAAGAGCCAAACTTGAAAAACAAAGTAGAGAAAATGCTAAGAAAAATATGATGTTGTATGTTGAATGCTTGATGCCCTTCTCTCTCTTCAGAATTCTTCTTTTATACCCTTGGTCCGCAAACCTAGGGGCCTTGAAAGGTGGGCTTCCAAAAGACAAGACGAGAAAATGAGAAAAACCCGTGCTGAGAGATGATGCAGGTTGCGTCCTACGACGCAGGCTGCGTCGTGCTGACGCAGGCTGCGTCCTACGACCCAAGCTGCGTCGAGCACTGCCGAATTTTTGCCTTGTTTTCCTTCTTGACTTTCGTTGACCCCATGGATATTGACCCCGCCTTGACTTCCATTGACCCATTGGGCTTGGTCTTCATACCTTGATGATTCATTGCTAGCCCATTCAAATTTCCGGGTTTTGGGTCTCGGGTTTTCGGGTTTGACTTTTATTGACTTTACGGAATTTAACTCTCAAAATTGACTTAAAGTACTAAATATTAACATTATTACAAAAACTAAAATTAACATAAAATAAAACTAATGACCCGTAAAAAGTAGAGCAAAAGACTCTAAAAAATACTACTAGACACGACAATATTTGACGTTGTCAAACACCCCCACACTTGGACTTTTACTCGTCCCGAGTAAACTCGAGATTAGCACAAATGACACGAGCCCAACAAAGTGTGTGTGGAAGTATTGACCTCTCTTCCCTCACTACACCCTTCTTATACTCCCTCTTAAGCAATCCACCAATGACAAAAACAAAACAAAAAGACTCAATTCTTGTGACACTCTTCTCTCACTCCCCCTCCTTATATCATCCCTCAAGACTAAAGACACGACATGCCACCTACTCCGACTCAAATCAACTCCTCCCTCCTTATAGCTCCAAATAAAGTAGTATGACCATCTTTGCCTTATCCCAAGGCATAGCGAGATGGTCTTTCTCAACAACCTCCATACAAATCCACTCCTTATATCACCCCCTTATTACTCCACTAATGCAAATCATGGTTACTTGGTTGGCCCCAAACTTCACAATTTGCACAACCAAGCGACCACCAACATAAATCCACCAATTTGAAACAAAGTTTTGTGACTCAAAAATAAAAATAATTGGGTTCCTAAACTAGCCTCCTTCCAAATTCCTCCTTATAACTCCCTTCTTATTCCTCCAAAATCCTCATCATAGGAAGAATTATGCTCAATTTTTTTCATTTTTTTTTTTCTTGAAAATCCCTCATTTTGCCTAAGGTGCCCTTTCGGGTTTTCACCTTAGCTTTTCCTTTCCTCTCATTGGTGGCTCGCAACTCGATTCTTCATTTTGCCCGGAATGCCCTTTCGGGTTTTCATTCCGTCCTCGGCCACCTTCCCAATCTTGCCTAGGTGCCCACCCTTGTGGGTTTTCACCTAGCCGGGATTTTCAATTTTTTTTTTCTTTTCTTTTTCTCTTTTTTTTTTTCTTTTTTCTTCAAAATAAAGACATAAAAAAAAAATTACAATGCATCAAAAACAAACTAACTATGTACAATCTTCTCCCCCACACTTAGAATATACAATGTACTCATTGTAGGAGAGAAAAAATAATGTTACCTCATCAATTGTCGAAAGGAGAAGACCCCGAGGCACCTCCTCGGTTTCCCCTCCTATCCCTTTCTTCTCTAATCCGCCTTCTTCGCTCCATGCCTTCGTCAAGGGTTGCTTGGGTGTAAGGAAAGGGGTAGCCCGGGTTTTGTTGCATGGACATCCCAAAGAGAGAGCTAGCTAAGCCATAGACGTCCTCATGTGCCACCGCATCCTCATAGGAGTCTTGAAGATAGGTGTGGTGGCGCTCATTTTGAACGTTAAAGTGGCTCGTAGCTTGCTCCCTCCAAGCATTTTGGGTGGCCCACATTTCATTTTGTTCCCGCCATCTTTTATCTTGTTGCTCTCTCCATAGGCGGGCTTCCTCTTGCCCGTCTAGCATCCTCCTCCATTCCTCACTTTGAGCCCTCTCGGCCTCCGCTCTCAATCTCTCCCTCTCCTCCACAACATTGTGCCAATCATCCAAAGTCTCAAGCCTACCTCCTTGAAGTTGTTGCCAAGTGTTTGAGGCATCCACCCTCCCACTAATGTGCGCCAAGACGTCATTGGTGCTAGCAAAATAGTTAGCCATTTGTTGTTGCCATGGCTCCACGGGTGTGCTAGAACGACCCTCCGCATCAAACATGGGGGTGTCGGTATCATGGTGGCTTGGAATGGTGATTGGAAATGAAATGGTGGTGGTTGTTGTTGTTGTTGTTGTTGTTGTTGTTGTTGTTGTTGTTCAAAATTTGTGGTGTGGGAAGGTCCTTGCTCAATTGCAAGGATCTCGATCTCCTCTCTCAAATGCTCACTTCCCTCACCACCTTCTCTCCTTACCCTCCTTTGCCTCAAAGGCACTTCTTCTACCTCCTCCTCCTCCGCACTACTTACCCCCAAACTCTCCTCCCTAGGACACTCAAAATCCCATGCCGCGGGTCCCCTAGGTAAAGGATTGTTTTGAGGTCTAGGCAACTTCATGTAGCTTAGCCCGTCACTTCCCAACCAAAACCCTTTCAAGGGTTGCTCCTTGCTAGTCTTAAACATATGCACTTCCTCTAGCCCAAGACGGTTGTACCTCGTCAACCCCCTACAAATGTTCACCGCTTGATCATTACCAATGCCCCCCTCATAATGCCTCACCAAGAAAGAAATCACCCCCCCACAATGGATGCTTGCCCTTGCCGATTTTTGCCTATGCTTGATGCAAGCTCTCAAAAACAAATCGGCCCAATCCGGGATCCCTACCCCCTCCGGAAGCATAGTCCACAAACAAAGCCGGATATTCTCCGGCACCTTGGTGGGTTCTCCCGCGGAGTTGAAAATGGTGGTAAGGAACCTAGTAATTAGGCGGAGTACGGGGTGGGTGATGGCTGACAGTTTGGCATCCTTAGACGGGCCATGGTCATCGGCAATGTTACTCCACATCATATGCATTTTGCCCCTTGGGCACCTAATGTCTACGGGTGGCTTGGTGATTTTTAGGATTTGACGGATTTCGGAAGTTGAGGCATTATGCCATGTTTGGTTTAATCGGAATCGGTAAGCTTTCTCCGCACCTTCGGGCACATCCAACTCCGACAAGGTTGCTAGAAACTCGTATGCGAAACTCCTATAGGTGTAATCCCAGGAGTTTGGCTCGAGATAAGCCTCTAGCCCTACTTTAGCTAGCATGTCCCTTGTCAAGTTGAACATGCCTAAGGCATGGAGGGTGGTTGGGCAAAAGAATTTGGTTGCTACAAGAGGGTGAGTGGATATTTGATCCCAAATTTTCTTATGTTGAGCTTGCATCCTCTCATAGCCCATGAACACCGCTTCAACCTCGGTGTCGGGCTCACTCACCGCGGCCCTCTTATTTTTCCCCTTGCCAAACAACTTAGAGATCTTTGGTGCCATTTCTGCAAAATGTAACAAACAACACACTACAACAACAAGAAGCAATCACTCGAAAAAGTTTTCACTCAAGCAATTCAACAAACACTTGGTGAGCAACAATTTCTACACCTCAAAAAGCTAGTGTTTGTTGAATTTCTTTACCTTACTCAGAAAACTTTATCCAATCCTAACTACACAATCAAGCAAGGGGAAAGGGGAACTCAACCTAAGACTAGAGCTAGCCTAATTCGAGCAAAAACTTGAAGATTGATGAAAAAATCGAGTATGAAGTTATACCTTTGCTTTTCCACAAGATTCAAGTTCCTTGATGATTAGAAATAGGTAGGAATTCGACAAATAGCCTTAAAAACCCAACTAAAGACCCGAAAAAACGAATTTGAGGGAAAAAACTAGGTTTTTTTAAGACGGATTTTCTGAGTTTTAGGGTGAGTGAGATTGATTTTGGGGTTATTGAGTGTAGAATAATGATTAGGGAGAAGAATAAGATTGATTTTGATGAAAGTTGTGGAAGATTTGAGTGAGAAAGATGGATTTTTTGAGGGATTGGGGTGGTTTTGGGTGTCTTTTTCGTGAAAACTGAAAGAGGAAGATGGGGTTTTGTGTTTGTGAAGAACACGGGCAAGGATAAGAAAATAAACTGAAGACTGCATTCGACGCAGGCTGCGTCCTACGACGCAGGCTGCGTCGTCACGACGCAGGCTGCGTCCTACGACGCAGGCTGCGTCGTTCACTGCCGGATGGTTCTTGCTTTTGCACTTAGCAAAATTTTTGCTAAGTGCTCCAAACACCCCTATACTTGCAATTTCACTCCAATGGCCCATAATAACCTCCAATATCCAAATTCCATCGATTCCCGAACTTTTTATCCGTGGCACGCATCCCGAGGCGGCCAAAAACTCGCAAAACTTCACAAAACCGTTAGTAACTTCAAAAAAATTTTGTTTGATGCAATGTCTAACTAACTTAAAACAACTTAAATGCTAAGATTTAACAAAGAAACTTCAAAGAAATATTCACAAGGATAGAGTATGTACATGTTTTGCCGTTTATTTAGAGTCGATGGCTCGACTTAGCTATTTCAAGCTTTTCAACTTTGATAAATGGGGTCTTCAAGCAAGACCTCTTCTTCCCCCTCCCGGGTACATCCTTGGAAGTAGTGCTTGAGACGGTGGCCATTCACTTTGAGGAGCTTTCCATCCCCGGGCCCCTCCACTTCAATAGCTCCATGAGTAAACACTTTCTTGACGGTGTAAGGTCCAAACCATCTTGACCTTAATTTGCCCGGAAAGAGCTTAAATCGGTTTTGGAACACAAGAACTTTATCACCCTCCTTGAAAACTCTACGGTTTATCATCCCATCATGCCATCTTCTTGTTTTCTCTTTGTAGATGGAAGAGTTCTCATAAGCATCTTGGCGAATTTCTTCAAGTTCTTGTAATTGAAGCTTCCGGTGCATACCGCTCTCATCTTGGTTTTGGTTGAAAGATTTGATAGCCCAATAGGCTTTGTGCTCAACCTCCACGGGGAGGTGGCAAGCCTTGCCATAGATGAGACGGAATGGGGACATGCCAATGGGGGTTTTGAAAGCGGTCCTATATGCCCACAATGCATCAACTAGCCTCTTACTCCAATCCTTTCTATCCGGATTCACCGTCTTTTCAAGTATTCCTTTAATTTCACGGTTTGAGAGTTCGGCTTGCCCGTTTGTTTGTGGGTGGTAGGCCGTGGAAATTTTATGATTCACCCCATACCTCTTGAGAAGGCCTCCAATCACCTTGTTGCAAAAATGGGTCCCCCTATCACTAATGATAGCCCTTGGAAAGCCAAAC
Source organism: Heliosperma pusillum (assembly GCA_022085475.1). Classification (NCBI taxonomy): domain Eukaryota; kingdom Viridiplantae; phylum Streptophyta; class Magnoliopsida; order Caryophyllales; family Caryophyllaceae; genus Heliosperma; species Heliosperma pusillum. Next base: position 4,627 of record JAIUZE010067623.1, on the reverse strand, counting down.
CGAGAGAATATGTTCTCTTGAATGAAAATGGCTACTACCTTGGCATCATCGGTGCGGGTAGGAATTGCTTCAACCCATTTTGATACATAGTCCACCGCCAAGAGGATGTACAAATAACCACCGGAATTTGGAAAAGGGCCCATAAAATCAATTCCCCACACATCAAAGATCTCACAATATAGAAGAGGTTGTTGTGGCATCTCATTTCTCTTTGTCAAATTCCCCACCCTTTGACATCGGTCACAAGTCTTTACAAATTTGTGGACATCTTTAAAAAGGCTTGGCCAAAAGAAACCGCATTCAAGCACTTTTCTAGCGGTTCTTTGTGGCCCAAAATGTCCTCCACAAGCATAGTCATGACAATGATGTAAGATGGAAGGGATCTCACTCTCGGGCACACATCTTCTCACAAGTTGATCTTGGCAAAACTTCCACAAGTAAGGATCATCCCATGTATAGTACTTGGCATCGGATTTGACTTTGCTCTTTTGATGAGAAGAGAAATGGCTTGGAAGCCGCTTTGTCACCAAATAGTTGACCATGGTAGCATACCATGGCTCCTCCACTTGTATAGCATAAAGTGACTCATGAGGGAGACCTCCTTCAACCTCCTCAAGAGGGCATGATGGTCTTCCTTCATGGTTTAGCCGGCTCAAATGATCCGCCACCACATTCTTCACCCCTTTCTTGTCTTTTATTTCCACATCAAACTCACTTAGAAGAAGAATCCATCTCAACAACCTTGGCTTTGCATCCTTCTTTGCCACAAGGTATCTAATGGCGGCATGATCGGTGTAGATGATCACCTTTGTGCCCAAGAGATAAGATCGGAATTTTTCTAGAGCATAAATCACACCAAGGAATTCCTTCTCCGTCGTGGAATAGTTCTTTTGAGCATCATTCAAGAGGGTAGAAGCATATTGGATCACATGGGGTCCCTTGTCACTCTTTTGACCCAAAACCACTCCCAATGCATAGTCACTTGCATCGGTCATGATTTCAAATGGAAGATCCCATCGTGGTGCTTGAATAATTGGTGCGGTGACCAATCTCTCCTTCAAGTCATTGAATGCTTTCCTACATTTGTCATCAAAAACAAATTCCGCTTCTTTGTGCAAAAGCTTGCATAAAGGGTTAACAATCTTGGAAAAATCCTTAATAAATCTCCGGTAGAAACCGGCATGTCCTAGAAAAGACCTAATGTCTCGGGTGTTAGAGGGATAAGGTAAAGTTTTTATGATGTCAACCTTAGCCTTATCCACCTCAACCCCCCTTTCCGACACTACATGTCCTAAAACGATGCCACTAGTCACCATGAAATGACATTTTTCGGAGTTTAAAATGAGATGAGACTCTTGGCATCGCTCTAAGACAAGAGCAAGGTGTTTTAGACATGCATCATAGGAGTCCCCATGGACGGTGAAATCGTCCATGAATACTTCTATGATTCTTTCTACATAGTCGGAGAAAATACTCAACATGCACCGTTGAAAAGTTCCCGGTGCATTACACAAACCAAAGGGCATACGACGATAAGCAAATGTACCAAATGGGCATGTGAATGTGGTCTTGACTTGGTCCTCGGGTGCGATTGGGATTTGAAAATACCCCGAGTAACCGTCAAGGAAACAATAGAAAGCTTTCCCCGCTAATCTTTCTAACATTTGATCAATAAATGGTAGCGGGAAATGGTCTTTCAATGTTACCGCATTCAAGCGGCGGTAGTCAATACACACTCTCCAACCGGTTTGGGGTCGGGTGGAGACCAAGTCCCCTTGTGCATTCTTGACTACCGTCACTCCTCCCTTTTTGGGTACGACTTGAGTTGGGCTAACCCAACGAGAGTCGGAAATAGGGAAAATGATACCCATTTGCAATAGCTTAATTACCTCTTCTTGCACTACCTCCGCCATGGGTGGCTTGAGCCTCCTTTGGGGTTGTCGGACCGGTTTGGCATCCACTTCAAGTCGTATCTTGTGCATGCAAGTCACCGGGCTTATCCCTTTTAGGTCCGCTATGCTCCACCCAAATGTTTCCTTATGCTTTTCAAGTAGTGATACCAATTTGCCTTCTTGGTCCTCGGTGAGTGTGCTTGAAATGCTAAGTGGTAGGGTGTTCTTGTCCCCTAGAAAGATGTACTTTAAATGGCTTGGGAGGGTCTTCAACTCGACCTTAGGAGGTTGGATAATGGAAGGGAGGGGCTTGTGGAGTGGAATACTCAAAGCAAACAACTCGGACAAGTTTGCCAGTGCAGGACGCAGGCTGCGTCCAGTGACGCAGGCTGCGTCGTCCGACGCAGGCTGCGTCGTGTGACGCAGGCTGCGTCGAGCACTGCCTTGCCCTGTTTTCAGCATCTCTATGACGTTGATCTCCTCATATGTTTCTATTGGCTCTTCCCTTTCCAAGTCTCCAAGACATTCCTGCACATCAAAGTCCAACAACAAACGCAAACCTTCCTCTTCCATGGGGTTAGTTAAAGCTACCTCGAGTGGGTCTCTATCACAAAGTTTATACATTTGATTCACTAATGGCTCAAAAATATCCAAGAAAAAACAAGATTGATGGTCACTCGGGTGCCTCATGGAGTCATATATATTGTAAGTTAATCTTTTTCCTTCAAACTCCATAGTCAAGCACCCGTTTGAAACATCGATCTTGGTATTTGAAGTTTTCATAAACGGCCTAACAAGAAGGAGAGGGGTGGCACTAGAGCTAGATTCCATATCTAAGACGTAGAAATCCGCCGGGAAGACAAGATTATCGACTTCCACTAGCACATCCTCTACCATGCCCTTGGGGTAAACACTAGACCTATCGGCAAGTTGAATGACTACCCCGGTCTTAGACAAAGGTCCTAAACCTAGGGTCTCATAAATAGATAGAGGCATGACATTTATAGAAGCCCCTAAGTCTAGCATGGCATGTTTAAAACTCTTTCCCCCAATAGTGCAAGGAATAGTGAACATGCCCGGGTCTCCACATTTCTTTGGTAAATTTTGTTTGAAAATGGCCGACACATGTTCACTCACCCTAACCTTATGGGTTCCCTTCTTTGGATTTCTCCTAGGTGTGCAAAGCTCTTTCAAAAACTTGGCATAACTAGGGACACTATTCAACAAGTTAAGAAGAGGAATGTTAACCTCACATTTCTGGAAAGTCTCATATAAGTCATTCTCCTTGCCATATTTCCTTGTGCTTATCAAAGCACTAGGAAATGGGACTTCCGGTATGTACTCCTCCACTTCATCATCTTCAATAGTGTCTTTGCCCTTCCTTGAAATGTCTCCCTTGGGGTCCTTGCTTGTGGATCCCCCTTTCTCATTCTTCGATATCTCTTCTTGACCAACCACCAATTCTCCTTGGTCTTCAATCTCAATGGTTTCCATCTCAATATTCTTCATCTTTTCCTTTCCTTTGCCAAGGGGGTTTACTTCCAACTCCTTGCCACCCCTCAATGTCATGGCACTAGCATTTTCCCTTGGTGGGGGAATGGTTTGAGATGGGAATCTTGTGGAGCTTGAGGCTTGGGATTTTGACATATTTGAGGCCATTTGGGATAGTTGGGTTTCCAAGTTGCTCACCCTAAGGTTGTTAGCCTCCCTATCCTTCCTTGCTTCCTCTCTATCCCTCCTTGCCTCTTCCCTATCTTTCTCTTGATTGGCAAGGAGTGTTTGCAAGATGTCACTCAAGTTCCCTTGAGAAGAAGAATTCCCTTGATTTGGATTTTGGTTTGGTTGTCGTTGGGATTGAGAATTACTTGGAAAATTTGAGTTGTTGGGTCTTGGGTTGTTGTTGAAATTTCTTTGGGGATTTTGGTTGAAATTGGTGTTTCGGTTTTGGGTTGGATTTTGGGCTCTCAAGTGGTTGAATTGGCCATTTTCAAAACTCTTTGATTTGTCTCCTCCCCACCCCAAAAGATCACGATTTCCCACTTGGTTATACATTCCTCCACCACTTGGGTTTCTACCATTGTAGTTCCCATACCCCATGGCATTGACACTCTCCATGGTGGCTCCTTGCTCAATCATGATGTAACAAGTATTTGTAGCATGGTCACCTCCACAATAAGAACATTCAAGCGGTTCGGGGTGTTGAGGAAATGAGCTACTTTTGTTGACAACCAAGTTGGATACCAAGCTTTTGAGTTCACCCATCTCTTGCATGAGTTTGTGATTTTGAGAGGCATGAGAATCCTCCATGGAAGATACGTTTCTAGAGCCTCCTCCCCTTTCATTCTTCCTCCCGTAGCTTCTTGTGTTCATAGCCAACTTCTCAATAATGTTGTTGGCCTCGGCCACATTAAGTGTATCAATGCCACCTCCGGTGGCGGCTATAATCATCCTTTGGTCATTTTGGCATAATCCTTCATTGAAGGCCGTCAATAAATCGTCACCCGACATTCCATGATACGGGCACCTTGCCACGAGGCTTTTGAATCGCTCCCAATAGTCATAGAGAGTTTCCCCCATGTCTTGCTCAATGGTAGTGATGAGCTTCTTTGAATGGTTATGCCTTGAATCCGGGTAATATTTCTCAAGAAATTTCTTCTTCAAACCCACCCAAGTAGTGACGGAATGGGCCGGAAGACAAAATAACCATTCCTTAGCGGCATCTTGTAGAGAGAATG
>JAIUZE010067622.1:0-11602 GCA_022085475.1 Heliosperma pusillum | reverse complement strand
TCATGGAATCTCGCAGAAATTCCAAATACGAACTCGGAAATTCTAAATTCGACTCGGAACATAAAATTCTATATTAAAACTTAAATTTGCTGAAAAGATTTCGTAAAATATTTCTACTAGAAAAATAGGGTACATTTCCGGGTGTTACAATCAAAGTAAAAAAATTAAAAAAAATGGGTCATCTCTTATTTGGTTAATATAATCTACAACAACTTGTAATTATAATCAAGCAATTTTGCTTATCTCAAATGTTTCATAAACATAATGCATTCTTAGTAATATAACAATTAAATTATTAAAAATGAATCTTATTTAATCATATTACAATCTTCGCTATATATAAAAGTCAAGTCTTTTAAAGACTTCTCATTGGCTCCTTAAATTATGGGAAGAAAATTAACTTTTTTTGATCTTCAACGTGAGACTCTTATTTTTTAGGAGATTTCATTTCTCATTCTCATATTACATATTTTACATAAATCTTCAATCTACAATTTTAACGTACTCCAATCAATATAACATGGCTCCTTGGCCAAGCATTTTTAAAATTATAAATTCATGATTATAAAAAATTCATAATATTAAAAATAAAAAATACTAATAAATTACGAAAAAAAAAACAAAGAAAACTTCAAATATTCACCGTACTGACTTCTATATGAAGAGTACCACTTGATCAAAGTAACTGCATTAAAAAAATACTTTGTATATTTTATATTCAAGGTACTATAAAACAAATCCCAAAATAAAAAATCACCCGAGAAAAATAATTTTTTGGAATATAAACTTTTAAAAAGGGAAACCAATATTATAAGATTTGTTATGAAAAAGTCTTTAGGGAAATTTTTTTTGTAAAAATAGTCGTGTTTTGCTGAGGTAAAAAAAACGGTTAAAATTTTGTCTATAAAAACCACCCAAAAGTCAATATTCTCGATGAATTGGATCGGAGGGCTATTTCATAGTAATTAATATATTTATAATATCACAATTTTAAAAGTATCCCGTGCTTTTTTGCATGGGTTTAAAACTAGTAAGATATAATTCTCACTTACAATATAATCTTAGTTCAATTTAAGGGATTAATTAATTTGTATCGCTATACAATTAATTAATGTACATGATTAGGAGATTGTCCTTTAGGTGTGACCTCAAGGGATCAACTGATCACCACCGTCATACGAGAGTAACATCAAACTCAAGTAAGCCAATCGTTACCGATTTATGTTGACCAGTCGACGATAATATTCATCATCCCTTTGTATTCTTATAATTGAGATTTAATTATGTGATAACACTATTGTTGAGGAAACTCACTCCAACAATAAAGATGACCCCTTTCTTTGGTCGACGTCATAACTTTTGTCAGCTTGCTGACCATAAAACTCTCTGTCTGGCATGACATAGCAAGCTTGATCTAGCGGAATTGAAAAAAACGTTAAACGACTTCCCCATCTCCCACTTGTCCAAGACAAGTGTGCGTCACCAATTCTCTTGTCCTATTACATATCTCCCACTCAACGCAAGGTGTCTTGCAGGTCATACTTGCATTTGATCATATCATGAGTGGTTTCCTCGATCTGGAGACTAACCGTCTGTGATGTGGTCGTTATACACCAAAAATAAAACCTAAGTCAACTAACTAAGAAGATAGCGGAAGTAGGGTCGATCTCCACAGGGAGGAAACTAATTAACTGAAATCTAAATCTGCAAGTAACAATCTGGGGGTTTTAAAAATTGTTTTAAACTAAGCTAAATAAGATTAAAGGAAGAGAAGTAAAAGATAGAAATAATTAAGAAATAAATCCGATAAGAGAGAAATATGCTAGGATTCGGTCTACTGCAGTATCAGCATCTATGGGTCAACTAAGTCAGTCAATCTTATTAATGAGAAGAGCAATGGCTTTCTCCTCTCGGTCTCAAACCGCCCTAGGGATTTTCCTAATTAACTCTCGTCCTCTTAGGAGTCACCTATCAATTCTAAGCAAGCCTTCCCTTCCAATCTCTCAATCCAGGTCGGGGTTAACTACCTAGCCTAGTCTCCTGCGTGCACTCATTCAACTAGACCTCAATTAAATTGCCTAAACTGATTCTCACGACTAACTAAAATAATCTATCCTAACATGCCTCTACTACAGTTTCCCTCATCCCAACATACAAGAAAATTAGCTACTCATGTTATAAACGATGCTAACTAAAACGATTAAACATATGACGATAGACATAATAAAATCGCAATTAACAAGCATGACAATAATAAAGCAGTAATTAAGAAGAAGAAACAGTAATGAAGACTAAAGCAAAGGATTAAGAATAAAGAGAGAAAAGAGGAAAGGAGTTTACAATCTTAGCAAATCCGGCGTAAAGAACAAATCCTACGTCGATAAACCCGAATGCAAACCAAAGATAAAGTTCAGAAACTAGAATGAAAGATTAATACTAATGATTCCGAACCCTAATGGTTCTGAGTCCTAATGACTCCGAATCTCCACGAATATGCTAATGACGACGAATAAGAGTTTATATAATGCAAAACACGACTCTTAAACCCTAATTAGACTATGGACTTAAGGCCCATGATAGATTCTACTCGATCGAGGGAAAATTCTACTCGATCGAGGACTTTATTGGAGGAAATCAATCGATCGAGTAACAATTCTACTCGATCGAGCAACTTTTCAGCAGCTATTACTCGATCGAGCAAAGGACAGCTCGAACGAGGTCTTTTTACTTCAACGCTCCTCGATCGACCAAATATATAGTCGATCGAGGTCTTTTGGCCTATCGTGTAGTGTTGGACATGGCTTTGGCTTGATTGCGAGCGGTTTCACGCTTTCCCATGCAAGAGCTTCTGTTCCGTTCGTTCCATTCTTCTAAATGCATGCAAAGTGGACTGTTCTGGCTCGGTTTCTTCTACTACACAGCTTGTACCTACAAAATAGTAATGAAAGTACAAAGTAGCCAAATAGGGGCATATAGTGATATAATATCACCTAAATGACATAGAAATGCGCTTATAAATGGACTAGAAAGTCTATATAAAATACACGCATCAAACTTCCCCAAACTAAACCTTTGCTTGTCCTCAAGCAAACTAAATGCAGCTATATGGAACAAAATAAACCTAGGGGAATGGAGTAAGTCTCAAAGCTAACTACAAGTCAATGTTAAACAGTTTAATGCACTCATTCAATCATTACAAAGCTTAATACGAAGGTGAACGAATTTATACAATCTTTGAAATAAATCAGACTTTCGACCTTGCAAGACTTAACCAAATTCGGACTCTCACGGGTCACTCTTCTCTCATCAACAAATGGTAAGTAGATATGTATAAGAAAGAGAGAAGAAAATATAGTCACTCACCTAGACTACGACCGACACAACATGCATTGCTAACTAATATGAAAGATGATTCAAGCACCGTACACACGCATAACCACCGTTCAAGGACAATCACGTGACTAACATTTGCAAAAATATGGATAAGTGAGGCTAATTGGTAAGAAGGGGCAAAACAAATAATGGAAATGTGAGGGTTAATAGCCAAGCTAGTTCCTAACAAAACCGCAATAGAACTCGTTCCATCTTCTAACTATCAAAATTAAGCTCAATGCCTTAACATAAATAGGCAAAAACAACACAAATCCCATATAACACCTCAACAAAATAATGATACGCATAGGAGGTGTAGATAACAATAACTTCAGCCAATCATTTTTCCACAATAAATTCTTTCATTTTTTCTTTCTTTTCTTTTCTTTTGGCTGACTGAGGAAAAACCTCTCGATCGAGTGGATTAAGTCACTCGATCGAGGCAATAAAGCACAGCAACTGCTTGATCGAGCTAAACAAACTGCTCGATCGAGGCACAACTAACACTTCTCTTCTTTTTCTCGTAAATACCCACTCCAATCAATGAAACGAGCCAAAAAACTGACACAACGGTAGAATATACCTCGACTACAAAACTAGCTCGGCAAAGGTAGGCTTAGTTTAGGATGTAGTTAAGGGCAACAAGCAGATATGGCTTTATGTGGAGTTAATGGGGTAAAATGAGGAAAAGGGAGATGCAAAAATTCTCAAAACACGTAATACCGACCACAAACTCACTCCGTGCAGGCAATAAGAAATCAAAATTCATATACAAGCAAATGACACGAGATGTGGGGAGTAACTACTCTCATTTCTAGATGAACTGGTCATAGATGTCACCAGTTATAGGCTCTAAGACTCAGAAAATATAAGTAGTTTGCCAAAAGGTCGAGTCAAGTCTAATAATCAAATTAAATTCCAAGACAAAATTCAATAGTTCACTATTTCGATTTTACTACGTAAATCAAGAAAGGTGCAAAGAATAGTAAAAATAGACTCGTAGTGCGATTTCATCATGAACAAGACTCCAATCCGACTCAACTATATGCAAAAATAAACGTGATATTTTTGATTTTTTCAAATTTTTCTAATTAACATGAATTGTAAACGTGAATGCAATACAAATGCAAATGCAGACGCAAAAGGATGTAAAACACTTCCCCAAACCAAAACAGACAATGTCCTCATTGGCTATAGCACAAAAGCATATAAGGGGAAGGGAAAAAAACAACCTAATACATGTTCCTAATGAATGAAAAATATACAAAGAATGGAAAAAACAAAAGGAGCAGAAACAACTCACAAGACAAAGCTTCCCCAAACCAGCATCAAACTGGGGAGCTAACATCACCGTCTCCCATCAGTTGCCTCTGTCCACGATTAATTTGGATACTAACACGAATTGCAGGTAAGATTAGGCAGAAAAATCGAAAGATGAAGATCAAAAGGGGAATTGGGATCGAGTAAATTGAAAAGGGGATCGGAGACTTCTCTTATATAGGTTAGTTTCCTCGATCAAGTAGAAATTCGACTTGATCGAGGACTTTTCTCAGACAGGACTGCTCGATCGAGTAGATCTGGTTTACTCGATCGAGTGGTCTTCTTTTGATGACCCTCAGTTTACTCGTTTGTTTTGAATTCCCCTCGATCGAATTACATGCCACTCGATCGAGGTCTTTTTTCCTTCGCCTTGTGGCGATTGATTTCCGATTCACTTTCCTGCAAAAACAATACAAAACGATACCCAAAGAAATACCAAAAGATAGTCTAGCAGGAAAAATAAATTGTCTAAACTACGGATTATCACGTAGTAGTCTAATTGTCTAACGAAAACGCAAAAGATTGTTTTTACAAGTAACCAAATAGTAACCAAATAGTTCCGTGACAAGGCCACCGTCAGGCCTTTGACTTACGAAAGTCCCCTCAGCTGTGGTAATTTCTGACTTCTTTTTCCACAATCCCTAGGGTATACGTGCAACGGTGGGCTCGGAATGACTAACAATGTTAGGCATCTTCGCTGTCACGGTAGTCTCAACAGTCGAATCTTCCATGAAAATAAAACTGTCGAAGACGGAATCAGGAGTACTCAAGTCTTCCTCCTGAAGAGTCTTATCTATCCTTCTCTACCTGCGCATACACAACTAGAGAGAAAAGATAAGAACAGTCTTAAGGAATTTGAAATTCCTTAAGACGAGACAGAAATAAATAACAGAAAATTAAATTGCCTCCCCGGCAACGGCGCCAAAATTTGATGTGGTCGTTATACACCAAAAATAAAACCTAAGTCAACTAACTAAGAAGATAGGGGAAGTAGGGTCGATCTCCACAGGGAGGAAACTAATTAACTGAAATCTAAATCTGCAAGTAACAAACTGGGGGTTTTGAATTTGGATTAACTAACTGAATAGGATTAAAGGAAGAGAAGTAAAAAATAGAACTAAATAAGAAATAAATCAGATAACAGAGAAATATGCTAGGATTCGGTCTACTGCAGTATCAGCATCTATGGGTCAACTAAGTCAGTCAATCTTATTAATGAGAAGAGCAATGGCTTTCTCCTCTCGGTCTCAAACCGCCCTAGGGATTTTCCTAATTAACTCTCGTCCTCTTAGGAGTCACCTATCAATTCTAAGCAAGCCTTCCCTTCCAATCTCTCAATCCAGGTCGGGGTTAACTACCTAGCCTAGTCTCCTGCGTGCACTCATTCAACTAGACCTCAATTAAATTGCCTAAACTGATTCTCACGACTAACTAAAATAATCTATCCTAACATGCCTCTACTACAGTTTCCCTCATCCCAACATACAAGAAAATTAGCTACTCATGTTATAAACGATGCTAACTAAAACGATTAAACATATGACGATAGACATAATAAAATCGCAATTAACAAGCATGACAATAATAAAGCAGTAATTAAGAAGAAGAAACAGTAATGAAGACTAAAGCAAAGGATTAAGAATAAAGAGAGAAAAGAGGAAAGGAGTTTACAATCATAGCAAATCCGGCGTAAAGAACAAATCCTACGTCGATAAACCCGAATGCAAACCAAAGATAAAGTTCAGAAACTAGAATGAAAGATTAATACTAATGATTCCGAACCCTAATGGTTCTGAGTCCTAATGACTCCGAATCTCCACGAATATGCTAATGACGACGAATAAGAGTTTATATAATGCAAAACACGACTCTTAAACCCTAATTAGACTATGGACTTAAGGCCCATGATAGATTCTACTCGATCGAGGGAAAATTCTACTCGATCGAGGACTTTATTGGAGGAAATCAATCGATCGAGTAACAATTCTACTCGATCGAGCAACTTTTCAGCAGCTATTACTCGATCGAGCACAGGACAGCTCGAACGAGGTCTTTTTACTTCAACGCTCCTCGATCGACCAAATATATAGTTGATCGAGGTCTTTTGGCCTATCGTGTAGTGTTGGACATGGCTTTGGCTTGATTGCGAGCGGTTTTACGCTTTCCCATGCAAGAGCTTCTGTTCCGTTCGTTCCATTCTTCTAAATGCATGCAAAGTGGACTGTTCTGGCTCGGTTTCTGCTACTACACAGCTTGTACCTACAAAATAGTAATGAAAGTACAAAGTAGCCAAATAGGGGCATATAGTGATATAATATCACCTAAATGACATAGAAATGCGCGTATAAATGGACTAGAAAGTCTATATAAAATACACGCATCAGTCTGACCGGAATTATCTACTATAGATACCTTTCGAGCGTGGGCACGCATTTTCAGCTTACTACCCCTGATAAGGGGTGGACTATTCCTATCGCACTATTCCCTTCAAATAGCCACAACTCATCATGACCCAAAAGATGCCCATTTGACCCAAGTTACGAAAGTCGTAGAGCATAAATCAAAGTCACTCTGAAACTGTGCCACCTTTGGCGAATAATCTTTAGTCAAAGAATTTACTAAAAAAGAATACTATAGTAGCTCCTGCCACGACCAGGCTACAAGAATTGCCAGAACTCTATAAGCGGTCACTGCCCGACAGATTGTCCCTTACAGTCTGTTTATGTGATCAACTGGTCATCCCTTATGACCTTATGTCACTTGAACTTGCCATCAATCGCATCACACTCTAGTCACTTCGAGACGTCACCTCATATAAGCAACTAGGGGCTAATGCTATGTTAATCCAGTCCACTTTAATGGGGTCCAAAATTGTCTCAACAACGCATTTGGATATAACAAAGCACAAAAACGAGTTTTAGAAACTCAAAAGATAAATGTGATTATCATATATGAACAATCAACACAATGTTATTGCTTCATATCATATAATCTAAAGTTTATTTCGTCCATGACAATTCATGACGATCTTATTAAATGCAATAAAGGCTTGGGTAGTTAATATACCATGTATTCATTTATTCCATCCTTGTGAATTGTTTTTTTCTTCCATCCAACGTTATTTCTAATAACATGAATTCATCGACGTACATGTCTAGATCTCTATCTAGTGTTGGGTTCTTTAACTTGAAAGATGCTCCCACTCGTTATCATGAACTGATAGGTATTTAGGTGAAAGGATCTACCATTAGCTCCTTGTAAGCCACCTTATCCTCATTATTATGTACTAGGTCTTTATTTGTAGAATTTCTAATGATTGACTCTTTAATCATCCTTTTAGTTATTCGCTTCTTGTATAACAAAAGTACGCCTAGGATTTCGATAAATCCTTATAAGTTTGGAAATTTGGGTTTGTGTAACCTTTACCACATATCCAAATTTTCTCTACCAAACACAAGAATGAATCCCTAGCTCTCCTTGAGAACCTTATGGATGTTCTTGTAGGCTATCCAATGACACTCATGTGGATTGATTTCTTATAGGCTTGTCATGCTCCCAACATACAAGTCATTTAGGTACGTGCATGTAATGACATACACGATTGGCCTAATGGCGGAAACATTAGTACTCATGTGATCAACAACTCTTAGGTTCAGTGGATGACTATGACCTTTTCATAGTGATCCCACTTTCATCAACATAAATAACCTATTTAACTTGTTGAAATAGGTAAAGGGTCTTATCGATTTTGATTTTAGTATACATGTTGCCCTCTTTCATCCAGCATTAAACTCCAACCACTCCTTTTAAAAAGGTAATATGAATACGTCACTTACAATGAGTGATACGTCATTCACGTGGAAGACAATTTCTCCCACTGAACTTCATGTCTTTACATGATAACTTTAGCTCCCACTGAACTTTATGTCTATACATGACTTTAACTCCCACTTTCATCAACATAAAAGAAAATATCATCATAAACTCTAAGGGTTGGTAGAAACCTTAGGCTTGTGTCATGTACACATCCCATTCCAAATCCCTATTTGGACATGTGGTTGTGTTGTGTATCTCGTACACACCTACTATGAGGTATTTCACTGATGATTTAGATCTAAGCATAGTTACGCATTAACTTAGCTTTTGCAGACATCTTCATGTCTATCCATGCATCTATAATTAGAAAACTCCAAATAAAACATCTTCATGTGTATCTAATGATTTATTATTTTTCGACTCCAAATACATCATTCTTTTGCATAGATTTCATTTAGTTTCATAAGCCTCTTTAGAAAATCGAAATTTAGGTACTTCCACTTCATAGATCATAATCTTATTATATCAAGAACATTTTCTTTTGGTGTCGTCACTAGTCTAAGGATTCACCTAATAAGGCTTTCTTTTGGTCTCCTCACTAGTCTTGAGTCTAACCTAAGAAAATTTTCTTTTGGTTTCCTCACTAGTTCCTTACTAGCTTTACGTTGTGGCTTATTTTCTCCCACTCTATATTTAGAAAAATACAACTATTTTCTTTAAAGATAGCCTTATGAGCCACAAACAATTTTGTACTCATACTCGTGAGGGAGGTAAAAGTATCACAACATGACCTTAAGTGATCTACTAAAGACTTTATTATAAAGACATCGAATCTTAGCTTCGAGATAGACTAGTTCAATAAGTTAAATAGGTGGACTCATATTCATGTCATTTACTCTCTTTATAAGTGGTGTGGCCGATTGGTTTGGTAGATTCCCTACTTTGAGTTCAATAACTCAATTTGACTTCGCAATTGATCTTTCAAAGTGAGAATCGAATTCTTAGCTTTTGAACTTATTATAATGATCCAATAATCATAATACTAATATGATCAATTTGAGTCGATACAATGTATGTTATTAGTTCAAGTAGTGTATAATGATAATTTTAGAACGATAAAGTTTCATCAAACCAAGTGACTTGGGTTGAAAACCAATTCACCAAATATTCCATTACAACAAATTGTTCTTGAAAATTAAAAACTTCCAAGTCCAATAAGGAAATAAAAAATGTTCTTAACAACCATAATACATTCAAAGGGGAGACAATCTCGATGCCAAGCTTCCTTAGGTCTTCAACCTTGGGGTGCGAATTCTAGCTTCCTTTGAAGAGCCTTCTTAGACTTGCTTGTCCTTGCCCTTATCTTTGCTTGCGTGCCCTAATTACAATAAAAAGGGTAAGAATCACAACTCGTATGTAACACCCGCAAATGTACCCTATTTTTATAGTAAAAGTATTTTACGGATACTTTTCAGCGAAATTTAGTTTTAATTTTAGAATTTAATTTTCCGAGTCGAATTTATAATTTCCGAGTTCGTATTTGGATGTTCCGCGAGATTTCAAGTGAATCATGTCTTAAGACGTCTTTGACTTTTCTTGACTTTTCCACTCACTCTTTACTTATACTAATACTAACCCTAACTTCCTCACAACTCAACATTTCTTTCTTCCTCACTAAGAAAACCCCAAAAGCATAACTTCCATTTTTGATCCGTCTTAGAATCATCGCTACTCCTTCGTTACTCGCTCAAATTCACGTAAGTTCGTCTTATTCTTCCCCTCTTAGCTTCCTCTATCCGCATTGGTAATAAAATTACCGTCTTTCTCGCTTTTCAATTTATCCGTCTTTCTCAAAGGTGAATTATATTCATCTTTTGTCGTCTTTGTTTAGGTGGAGACTTTCTAGACCCCGACAAAGATTACTATCTAGTGGAGGAAGGTTTAGAAATCGTTTAAAGACGCATAAAGGTAACGGTGAAGGGTTACTCGATATCATTTACGTGTTTTACGTGTTTTCTATGTTAGAAATCGTATTTAGAATATGATTAGTAAGCTTAGGAATTGTGTTATTGTTGATGATTGTTGTTAGTTGATGATTGTTGATGATGGTTATCGATTATTGGTAGTTGATAGTAGGGGTGAGCAAAACCGGATATCCGATTTTAAAAAACTCAATTTTGAGTATCCTTATCCGATACGGATTTTCCGTATATCCGGAAACCGTATATCCGGTATCCGGTTTTTCATTTAATTATGTAAAATTTTATGTCTTATTTTTATTTTTTTTGTGATTTTATAATTTTTCTTAATAATTTAAAAGAGTATCACATATTTTAAGAATAAATAATTTAAAAAGGTATACAAGTAATACGATTAAGTCACGGACATACTCGACGTTTAGTGGTTTTATGATTTTATTTTTATATTTTATATTAAAAATAGGAACCGTATCGGAAACCGTATATCCGGTTTCAAATTTTGCCGATACGTATCCGATACGGTTTTTTATAAACCGTATCGTATATACAGAAATTCGTATCGGATATACGGAAAACCGTATAATTGAAACCGTATATCGTATCGGATACGTATAATAAAACCGTATCGTATATTTTTGCTCAGCCCTAGTTGATAGTAGTTATTTTTGATAATTGAAAATGGATAATTAAGTATAGTTGTTCTCGGGTTGATGTTGTCCCAGCCGAGTGCCCGGCCGCCGGCCCCATTGGCCGGCTGGGAACTCACTGCACCGACCCTTTTTCGTATAATGATCATATCTCCTTCGTTACTTGCTTGTTTTGGGCTTGTAACCTATCGTTGGAACCGTAAGAGGATAAGCTATCACCTCAACTTGGAAATTCTGCATTTGCATATCTAGACTTCTAGTTATGACCGTTTGAAGTGGACCCTTGTTTTAGTTGGTTTCCAAACAACGTTGTTTTGGAGAAGTGATCTATATTTTTATTCATTATGCTTCATAAACTTGTTCTAATGCTTATGTATCATGTATTGATTCATTTTTATCATAGTTAAGTTTATATAATTCCCTATTCTCATGTTTTGTGACGGTTTTTGGTATGTCCCACTTTGAGTC
>JAIUZE010067621.1:0-22089 GCA_022085475.1 Heliosperma pusillum | reverse complement strand
AAATACGAACGCGGAATTTCAAAATAAGACTCGGAACAAAAATTCCTATTTTAAAAACTTAAGTTCTACTGAAAAGTGTTAGTAAATATTTTTACTAGAAAAATCGGGTACTTTTCGGGTTGTTACACAGCAACCCTACAGGGATCGTTGCTTCTAGTAGTAGTTATTATTCTGCAGATGATACCTACTACACAGATGCTTCTGGATCCGCATCCAAGCCGCCTAGAGAGGAGACGCCGTAGCTGGTGGTTTTGAGATGAGATGATAACAAGCTCCCCTTGTTTATACTAGCTTGGGGGAGGCTAGACATTTTGTAAGCTTTTCTTTCTTTCTTTTATTTTTAGCATTTTTAGTTTTCTTTTTAGCCCCTTTTCCCATTAGAATTTCAGCTTGTTTCCCTGCTCTATGTGCTACCAACCGTTTCTCGGTTTGCTTCTATTATAATTGCATGCACATTGAGGACAATGTGAAGTTTTAGCTTGGGGGAGGATTTGCATTTAGGACTTACTGCATTTAGGATTGCATTTAGATTTTTACTTTTCTCATTAGCTTATTTTCTTCTAATTTAGTTTATTTTTTATTTGTTTGTTTTTATCATTTTGAAAAAAAAACAAAATCAAAAAAAGAAAAAAAGAAAAGATCATTTCCATCTTACATTTCTCAATTTATAGTTTTTATAAGCTGATGATTCATTATGTTATGAGAAATTGTGCATTCATGGGGATGTCTTGTATACCGTAGGTAGAAAGTTGCATTTGGACTTAATTAAGCTTGATCTTGACTTTGGCAAGCTACTCATATTGTAAGGTAGAGCCTCCAGTGGTCGGTACATCTGAACCCGATCCCAATTTAGGAGTGAGTAGTTTCTCTTTATAGTCTGTGTCACATCAAAATGCATAAGTATGGTTTTTATTCCATTTTCTATAAGTATTACTATCATGATCTACATTTTGAAGCCATTTACTCTTGTTCACATTTCGCATTGGCCAAAAACACCCTTCTTTCTAGCTACATTACATTATTGCCTACCCTTATTGAGCTAGTAACTGACTATATGTGTAGGGGTGTTCTGTGCTTTTGCGATATTCTGATAATGCCACCATTTGGTGTGAACCTGCTGTCTCAGGATTGGTAATTCCCGTGTTTTTCAGGAAAGAAAATTTAAAAAGAAAAAGAAAAAAAAAAGAGAGCTTTGAAAAAAATGAAAGAGAAAAAGCTCAAAAGAGAAAAGAAAAGAAGAAAAAAAAGAGAAAAAAAACGCTTCCATGAATGAAAAGGAAAAGAAAGAAAAATTTTGGGAAGTCGTAACTTGATTTGTCATGTTTAATAAGCCAATATGCTGCTTTTGGCTTTGACTATTGTTTATGGGAATTGGTATGATTTGGATTGAGTATCCACTACACATTTGGTTATTACTAGCTTGACTTAAAGCCCCACATGACCATAATCGTTTGTCCACTTTCTTACCCAAATTTCCCAAGCCTCTTCTTTATTTCTCTTGGCTTCTTACATTACATTTTGATCATGATCAGTCTTACTTAATGAATTTGGATTGTCTACCATACTAGAATGAGGGCACATTCTTATAAGTTGTAGATAGGAGAGTGTCACTTCAAATTTGAACCAATATTTCCTATTTTACAAAAATTTGAGTGAAGAGTGTATCGAAAGAGTCCATAGTCAATAATATCATGCAAAAGAAGAAAAAGTCCAAAGAATATTTTCTATGCTGCGCCGCTATGTAAATCTCAACCATGATTCGCACTTTCCTTTGCCCTTGTTGTTTCGGGTTTATGATTCATCTACTTGTTAAGAGCTTATTTTTGATATTTGGATGATAGATTGATCATTGTTTGCTACCCTTGTCCTGGTTATGATTGTTATGTTTGCTTGAGGACAAGCAAGGGTTTAGCTTGGGTGAGTTTGATAAGCGATATTTTTTACTAATTTATCCCCCGTTTTAGCTCGATTTCTATATGATTTATGCACTTTGTTAAGTGATTAACGAGCTAATATTACTATTCTAGTTGTTTTGCGTGCTTTGTCTCGTTTTATAGGAAATGAAGCGGTTTTGCTATATTTTCTTACTTTATGGAGCAAAGGCACTAGAATACAAGTTTACGAGGAACCGATGATAGCCATTTCATGATTGGATCACAATTCCCATTGCATCATTCCTCAAAGTGGATTGGTCTCGACTTTTGACTTAGTTTCTCAATTAAAACACAAGCCCAAGTCAACCAAAGCCTGACCCAAGACCATTTCCGAGCTGAAAACTACCAAAACAAGGCATAGGATTCCGTGCCCAAAGAAGAAACTTGAAGAGACGAAAGAAGATCCATCAGGGTTACATACCCGATCGGATTTACCATATACCCGATCGGGTATGTATGCTGATGAACGGCTCTTGCCTCTTCTTCTACCAAGCCTTAATAGAGTGCTTTATTAAGTTGTCTAGGGTATGAATTTGGACGAAACACAGCAGCTAAGCAGCCCTATATAAGCCTAAACTCATGAGAAGAAGAGGCATGCAATCATAACACAACACAACATTACATATTTTACATCAATCTTTCATATAAGTTTTAGATCATAGTTTATAGTTTATGCAATTTTAGACTATTTTTATAGTAATTTCCAAGTACTTCTCTAGTGTTTCTATAAGCATTTGTCATTATATTGGGTTGGATATTTGTTCTTTGCTTTCTTTCTTACATAATTGTACTCCAATCCCGGTAATTTTCTATCCTTTATTTACGCAATTTCCGACATCATTGTTTTCTCTTGCTTTATAGTATTTATTTTAGTTGTATTGTTTTCATCATCATATTAAATTGATGAACTATAATCTCATTAGTCTTGTTTTTATATTATTGTTGGTAGGAAATCCATACAAAAGTAATCTAGTTGAAACCAAAATATCGTTTAATATGTCATATTTTATTTTGCCTAATCATATAATAATCATCATAAAATTCATCATTAGAATCATTACTAATATAATCTTGATCACCTTAATCATTTTAGTACTTTTATTTCGTAGTTTAATTTTGCTTATCATTTTCCTCTTAATTTATTTAATCACATAAATTAAATCTAGTAGTGTAAGATTATCATTATGTAAATATAATAAATATAAGTGAAATATTGAAATGATTTGCTAGTTAAAATGAATTAAAAGAAGAATCGATACCAATAGAACCATCTAGTTTGTTTCTTCCTTTGGTTGTGTCAAATTCTATAACTTTGTTTAGTGGCCATAAACAATTGTTTGTATTAGTCAATTTCCGTCTTAGAAACGAGAGTTGGGATGGGAATTAGGACTACCAATAGGGGTTTAGTGACCTACCAAGGCTGAAAGGACGTTAGGACCCATTAAAAAGTCGGTACGAACCCGAGAGGAATATACCGCTAAAAGGCTTAGACAATCGTAGTAATTCTAATATTGGTATCAATAAAGCTTTTAAATCATTTGACATGAATTTCTAATTCTCTATATCAATTTGATTAGATAGTATATTTTATCGTTTTAGTTAGTTTATTTTACCGTCATTTTATTACCGTTCTTAGATAGTTTATTTTATTCTCATTTGTTAGTTTATTAGCTTTCTATTATTTTAGTTAATTAGGTAGCTTTTCAATATTGTTATTTTAATTATCGTTCTTAGTTAGATTTAATTATTGTCACTTTCCTTTCCGTCAAGTAGACTAGTTCATTTTATCTTGCAATTTTATGACCGTCATCAATTAGATTAGATTTATTTTTATCGCAATTTCCATACTTGTCATTTAAATACCGTCATTGTATATTTGTCATTTTATTTCATGTTAGTAGTTTAGATAATCACCTCATATAAATCGAACTTAAATAAAAATCACCCCATAGCAATTCATAGTTAACACGTACTCCCTGAGGATCGATCCCTACTTCCCTAATTACATTCTTTATGTTGTTAGCCTAAGTGTGGGTAATTATTTTTGTATCGGGACTGCGTCACAACTGATCAATGTGAAAGGGGTGCTAGAAGGATGTCATTCTTCTCTTTATGGTGGTCACCATGGACCATCCAAGACCGTTGCAAAGGTGTTGCAATCCGGTTTCTATTGGCTAACTATGTTCCAAGATGCCAAAGATTTTGTTACGGCTTGCGATGCTTGCCAAAGGACGGGTTCTATATCGAGGATACATGAGATGCCCTAAAATGGTATCTTGGAAGTGGAGGTATTTGATGTTTGGAGGATTGATTACCATGGACCGTTTCCTTCATCAAAAGGGAATCGGTATATTTTGGTTGTCGTTGATTATGTCTTTAAATGGGTAGAGGCAATAGCTAATCCAACAAACGATGCTCGTGCCGTGATTAACGTATTCAAGAAAATCATATTTCCGAGGTTTGGGGTCCCAAGAGTGGTCATTAGTGATCGCGGTACTCACTTTGGTGAGAAACAACTTGATGTCTTATTGGAGAAATATTGGGTCTATCATATAAGAGGCTTGGCTTACCATCCACAAATCAGTGGCCAAGTGGAGGTTTCTAACCGTGAGCTCAAGTCCATACTTGAGAAAGTTGTTGCCAAGTCACAAAAGGATTGGAGTATGAAGATCGATAATACCTTGTGGGCCTACCATACCGCATATAAGACACCTATTGGTACTTCACCATATAGGTTGGTCTATGGAAATGCGTGCTATCTCCCTGTTGAGATGGAACATAAAGCTTATTAGGCGAATAAGGAGCTCAACATGGAGGCCAAGTTGAGTGGAGAGAAATGGTTGTTACAATTGAATAAACTTGATGAGTTCCGCTTACAAGCTTATGAGTGCTCCCGTCTTTACAAGGGAAAGAAAAAAAGATGGCATGATAAGAAGATTTTGAAGAAGGAATTTCAAATTGGTGATAAGGTGTTGCTTTTCAATTCCCGCATCAAGTTATTTCTGGAAAGATTACGATCGCGTTGGTCCGGTACATATACCATCACCAATGTCAACAAGTTCGGTTCTGTTGAAGTGATGACCACCTATGGCTAAAAATTCAAAGTAAATGGCCATCATTTGAAGGTCTACCATGAGAATATGATCGTTGGGACAATATAGGAAGTTACCATTCATCACGTCTTCATGAAAGCTTGAACCAACGCAAGCTTCATATGTGGTGCGGAACGTTAAACCAGCGCTTCTTGGGAGGTAACCCAAGCTTCTATTTGCTTACATTTTATTTTTATTTTTATTTTCTGCAATTACTTGTCTTTTTAGAATTAGCGATGAATTACTAGACTTGACGATGTTTATTTTGGTGATTTTTAGGTGAAAATGAAGAAATGAGGATTCAATGAGGAAATTCACGAATCCCCAAGGACGAAATCCCGTCCGGGGACGTAACATTCAAAAAACAGGATGTCAATTTAAAACACGGACGAAAAAGTCAGGACGGGTAGAAATGGTCAGCCACGATCGGGGTCACAGTTACCACGATTTTATTCGTCACTTAAATCACAACCGATGGTACCTTACTCTATCATTTTTCTTCATTTCTTCACTTAAATCACAAGGAAAACATCACTTCTTTCATCATTTTGCAAGTTTCATTCCACCATTAACATCATCAAGTAAGTTTCCCTTTCATTTCTCTTTTATTTAATTCATTTTAATCAATTCAATCAAGTTTTTCAAACCCTAACTCAAATCGGGGGAAATCGATTTAGTATTTATTTGTGCTAGAAATTGATTGTATTGTTCTCTGTTAATGTTTATAGGATGAATTAGTTCACTAATTTGTTCTATTATTGTTGTTTGGATGAATTTTGGTTGCCTTAAGATGAATTTTTGTCTTAAAATTTCAGAAAATGGCACCTCGAAAAGCTCCTACACAAGGTGCTTCAAAAAGAAGGAGAGGTGATGCGTAATCCTCCCAGACCGCGGAGGATGTTGAAATGCTTGATGTACCGGAGTGGCATGATGATGCTTTTCCCCGAGTGATCTTTGTTGGTAAATAACTATGGGATAATTGAGTCATCTTCCGCTCCAAAGGTATAAAGACCACTAAATTTATTAATCAAATTGTTTTACAAAACATTGGAATTGACAAACATGTTAAGACTTTTTAAGAATCTTGGTATGCAAGCTTGTTACAAGATGAATTATAAAACCTTTCCCGAGCTCAAACTTGAGTTTTTGAGTTCTTTCGAGCTTCACAAATCAAAACGAGAAGGGTTTATTCATTTTGTAACATTCCGGTTGTTTAATCATGATTATCGGTTGGATTTAGCGGATTTTGCCAAGACTTTTGATTTGAAATGTGAGGGCTTGCCTACCAAATCACCCGACGGTTACCTCCCCAATTTGACTCGGGAATTCATTTCTCAGTACCTGTTCAAAGGTTAGGACCATACCCCTCACCAATATATTCACTCCCCCAAAATTCGCATTTGGCAAAGGTTTATGGGGTGGATCTTTTTTTAGAGGAATGAGCCTCACTCGGTGAGGAGTATTGAGGTCGAGATTTTAGGCGCCTTTCTCAATGTTAACGGGGATGAAAAATGGGGGATCAATATTCCCTACAAATTTGCAAGCTAGTTGACCAAGCAATGTAATGCTACCAATAGATCAATTGTCATGGGTGGGTTTGTTACTAGAATTGCACATCATGTATGTCATTTTCACCAAAAGACCACCGACTTGACTCCTTTGGAAAGTAGGGCAATAGGGGATAGACTTGACTATGACTATTTCCTATCTTGTAATTGGTTTATAAACTCCCATCCGGACATGGTTTGGAAGATTGGTAGTCATGATTCAATTAGACTACCGTCCGACAAGAGTGAGCTTCAACCCTTTGTCCATACCAAGCCCCATCATGGGAATTCCCCCTTTACTCGCCCCATTTATCACTTTCCACTTAGAGGGGAGACAAATACCAGCATTGACCGTCGTGCAAGAGCTCCACCAACTCAAGAACGCCATTCCACCTTTAGCGTTGACATGATGGATATGATGCGTGATCTTAGTCTTAATATTAATGTCATTCGTGATGATCAAAGACTTGCATTGCATCCCATTTATAATCATTTTACTAGACAAGGAGTAAGTCGACATGAGGGACCACACCAATCATTTTATCACTATCCTTTGAGTGGATTCCCTCCTTCTAACCATGATGCAGGTACATCTCCTCACTATGCTCCCGGTCCGGATTTTTGTGCTTCGGATTGTGGAGTTGAGGCATTTCATGGAGGCTATGGTGGCGGATATGGTGGTGGCTATTGTAGATATGGAGAAGCACTTGGAAGTGGGCAAAATATTGGTGAATATGTTACTCCTCTCCAGAGTGATGAGCCTAGTGAGAGTGGTGATATATCGGGAGGTGGTCGTGGTAAGAAGAAAGGTAGAAAGGGTTTCAACTTTTGGCCCTTTACTTGATTGATGAATGAAGGGATCCCCCGCATACATATTAGATTTGGGGGTGGCTAGCTAGTCTAGTAAGTTCTTTTTGCTTTGCACTTTAGTTTAATTTCTCGCATCCCATTAAATATAACCGCTTTTCCTTCTTGTCTATGTGCTTTGAGCCATTTAAATTTGGTTTCGTTGGGTACTTTACATGTTAGCACATTGAGAGCAATGTTATGTTTAGCTTGGGGGGATTGCATTTGCATTTAGCGTAGTTGCATTTAGTAATAGTATGAAAGCTTTGAGAAATTGTGTTGTTTTTGCTTGCTTATAGCCTATTATGTCATCTTGCTCATCCTAATGATAGCTTATAGCTAATGATTTATTCTTATTCATTCAATGGACAATTGCTACACGAGGATATCTAGACATAGTAGGTGGAAGATGGAAAATGAACCGAATGGGCTTGATCTTGACTTTTGGCAAACCACAAATTGGTAAGGTAGAACCTCCTTAGACCGATGCATCCATATCGGGTCTCTCTTAGGTGAGTGTAGGTCTCCTTATGGTGTGTGTTCATCAAAACGCACAAGTATGGTTTTGATTTCATCTCTTTATAAGCATGCATTCATTTGTTAGCATTTTGGAGCCATTCACATGATTAAATTTGCCTTTTTTTTAACCCCTTCACAAAATATATCCTTAGCTACATACAAAATTGTCTACCTTATTGAGCTAGTAGCTTTGATTAGTTGTGTTTGGGTGCTCATTTAGGATTTGTTCTATCTTGAAATAGCATTGTGAGATTGGTCTTAATGGTTTGACATGAAAAAGTAAGAAAAAAAATGAAGGAAAAATGAAGGAAATGAATTGAAAAAAAAAAGATGAGGAAAAAAAAGCATGAAATGAAAAACAAGAGAAGCATGCTTTAGATTTTGAAAAAAAAAAAGAAGAAGATGGTATAAGAAGCTCTCATGTCTTATTCATATATTTTGGAGAGTCTTCTTGAGATTTGTATTGGAATTTTTGGATTATTTTTGGGATTGAGCATCCTTGCATATGGTTGCTGCTAGCTTAACTTAGTTCCACATACCATAAATCATTTGTTCCCCTTTCTTACCCATTTCTTATTAGCCTTCTTCTTACCCTTGGCTTCCTTTTCATACTTGAATTTGAATTATTTTGCTTGTGGTCTTGAAATCCTTACCATATTAGATTGCGGGCACATTCTCATGAGTCGAGGATAGATGAGTATTTCCACGAAAAAAAATGTCCTTTCACATACAAATGGGTTTGAGTGCATCGTGAAAGTCCATTAGTCAAAAGAGCATGCAAGAGCTTAAAGGTTCGTTCAAAGTTTTTCATACTAAGGCGTCATGTAAATCTCATCCATGTTTTTGCATTATTCTTTTGCCCATGTTGTTTCAGGTTTTGAATCAGTATGCTTAGCTTGATTTAGGATGCAATTGATGGGATATGGTTTCTTGCTTAGGGACAAGCAAGAGTTTAGCTTGAGAAGTTTGATATGTCTAGTTTTTATATGATTTTACTCCCTATTTTAGCGCAATTTGACACGATTATTGTACTTTAAATAGTATATTTGTGAGCTAATTGCGTTTTCGAGGTGTATGTTTGTATTTTGTCATTTTTGTAGGATTGAAGCACTTGAATGCTTTTTTTCATAATTTTAAGCAAACACCAAGAACACTAAGCTAGTGTAAGTAAGATGGATCATGATAGGATGATTATAGGAATGAGAAGTCAAGAATAGTGAAGTAGGTTGATGCATAAAATGAAGTACAAAGGAAGCCTAAGACTTGGAGGCTCACAAACTCAACATAGGATGCTCAAATTTGGATACTCATGATGCTAAATGGTGTGTTTAACCAGAGATTAAAGACAAATTAAGACAAGGCTTTAGATTCCTCAAGTATTTAATCGAGGCCTTTAAGCGAATTAATCTGGAAACCCGCGACCCCGATCGGGGTGGCCTGTCCCCGATCGGGGGACTCCCCTATGTTCTTGACATTATGCTCCTATTTTAATATAAATAAGAGCCTTAATCCGTCATTAGGGGATCATCTTTTACACATCTTTCTCATATACATAGCGCAATTTCCGTCTCCTTGTGTTCCACTCCTCATACTACATTAATTTGTGTCAAAGAAAATTTATCTTTGATTAGGTGTGCGACATAGCCTATCAGTACGTCAAAATCTCTTGATCTTCTTCATATTCATGTTTGTGGTCCTATGCGTGTAAGAAGTAGAAGTGGTAGTCGTTTCTTGTGTGTAACTATTGATGATTTCCACGATTTGTGTGGCTACTTTTCATGAGTTCTAAATATGAGGTATTTGATGAATTTCTAGTTTGGTTGAGAAAGGTCCAATATAAAATTGATTTAAAGCTCATATCATTGAGATTCGTCCATGGAACCGAATTTGAGAACTCATCATTTATCACTTATTGTGATGAGCACGGTAATAGCCATAACTTTTTTATGCATGCTACACCTCAACAAAACGGGGCTGTAGAGCGCACAAACCGCACTCTTGAAAATATGGCTAGGACTATGCTCATTAGCAGTAAAGTGCCAAAGAAAGTTTTGGCCGATGTCGTCAACACATCATGCTACATTTATAACCGTGTTATGATCTGAAAAATGCTTAATAAAAATCCCTAAGAATTGTTAAAAGGAAGAAAGCCTAATTTATCTTATTTAAAATGCTTCGGAAATGAATTTTTTGTTCACACCAATGGAAAGGATAATTTGGGTAAATTTGATGCTCGTAGTGACGAGGCCGTATTTGTTGGATAGTTGTACTGTAGCAAGGCTTATAAAGTGTACAAATATGAACTATGAATATTGAAGAAAGTGTAGATCTCATATTTGATGAGTCAAGTCTTTTTCATTCTTATGAGCAGGTAGAGGACGATGAAGATGATGAGGACTTTGAACTTGGAATGATATGGCATGACATGGATGATGACACGAAGGCCGAAATGAACCCAATCCACAGTCGGGGTCACTGTTGAATGGTGAAGCAGGATAAAATTCAGAGGGTACAAAACCACTTCCATCTCAAATGAGGCTAGTACATCCAGGGGGAATGGGGGAACACTTGAACAAAATGAACAAACAAAAAACTCTTCCCCATTCACAAAATGAATTAGCTTAGATTCCACAGTGAACTCCATTGTTGATTTTGAACCCGATGATGCCTCTAACACTATAATCATACCAAAGAAGTATAAACACCAAACATGTCATTCCCTCTCAAACTTGACCAGAGACTTATATTCGGGAAGAAAAAAAAGTTCATCCCACAATGATTTCTTTGCATTCCATACGTTCCTCTCACAAGTTGAGCCGACAAATATCACCATGGCTCTTAAATACGCAAATTGGGTGATAGAGATGCAAGAGGAACTTAATCAATTCAAAAGGAATAAGGTCTGACATCTTGTTCCTAAACCATCTGATTGTACCGAAATTGGTACTAAATGGGTCTTTCACAATAAGCTTGATGATCCCAAAAATATCGTAAGGAATACAACCAGATAGTGGTGCAAGGATTTAAACAACAAGAAGGAATTGATTACAATGAAATCTTTGCCCCAGTAGCTAGGCTTGAAGCCATACATATTCTAGTAGCTTTTGCAGCTCACAAAGGCATCAAAATTTTTCAAATGAATGTCAAAACTGCGTTTCTTAATGGTTATTTAGAAGATGAAGTATTTGTAGAGAAATAACCTGGATTTATGGACAATGATTTTTCAAACCATTTTTTAAAATTGGACAAAGCACTTTATGGATTAAAGTCAGCTCTAAGAGCTTGGTATGATCGCTTGTCAAAAAATCTTTTAGAAAATGGTTTTGTACGTGGATCCGTTGATAAGACATTGTTCATAAAGTCACACTATGATGAACCGTGGATTGTACAAATATATGTCGATGACATATATCTTTGGTGCTACTAATGAACTTCTTTATTTATACTTTTTGGAACTAATGAAATCTGAGTTTGAAATGAATATGATGGGCGAAATTGGCTTCTTCCTCCGGCTACAAAATAAGCAAACTTGTGGTACACGGCCTCGTGAGGAACCACGGGATGGAAACGAGGGACAAGCGTAGAAATACGCATTTGTAAAGTCGCCGCCAAATTTTGTGGGAAGTTAGAACCATTCGAATACTTTATGCCATGTCAAGACACAAAGTAATGACATGAACACCAATAACTCGTTACCCTTAGCATTCTATGTCTAGAATGACTCTCGTAGATGCCAGTGAACACGGATGCTCACGGAGATCTGGAGTAAGTGGTGAGGGTACGTATTAGGAAGCTCTTTAATCGAACACCTAATCTGGCCCGCCTCGATTGCGGCCTCTACTAATGAATATGGAAACTCTTCTGTACTCGATATGTTGTCGGTTATATGCATGCTATGTCTCGATATGTTGCATAGCATGCATATAACCGACAACACATCGATAACAAAAGAGTTTCCCTAATCATTAGTAGAGGATGCTATCGAGGCGGGCGCGATTAGGTGTTCGATCAAAAGAACTTCCTAAATCGTACCCTCACCCCTTACTCCAGATCTTTGTGAACATCTGTGTTCATTGGCATCCACGAGAGTCATTATAGACATAAAATGATAAGGGTAACGAGTTCTTAGTGTTCATGTCATTACTTTGTGTCTTGACATGACATGAAGTAATCGAACGGTTCCAACTTCCCACAAAAGTTGGTGGCGACTCCACAAATGCGTGTTTTCACGCTTGTCCCTTGTTTCTCCATCCGTGGTATCCCGTGTATCACAGATTGAAAAGGATCGTGAAACCCGTGTATCATAAATTTCATTCAGAAAAACAAAAGAAGTAAGCAGAATCTGATTTATTCATATTAAATTTTGATCATAGCTGAAACAAAAAGGCCATTTGTTCATTAGTCACAGGCGGTAAAGGAACAGCTGCTGGGACATTCCCTGAATTGCTGTTATTATTAGAAACTAAGCTAGGAGAAATAAAGGGATAGGGGTCACAGCAGTAGGAGACTCTCTAGGACTTCACTAGACTCGAACTCTAACTCCGACTCCGACTCTGACTCAAATTCGTTGTCTTCCGGTTCTCCTTTGAACATCACTTCTTCACATATGGATTTCATCTTCGACTGGGGATATGAGGTGGGAATAGCCCAAGGTGAATTCTTCATCCGTAATCCTTAGAACTCCAAGAGGATTCTTAGTGTTGTTAGGCTTGCTTCCAGGAGGGATGGGTAGACGACCATCCTCAATCATATATTTAATGACATGTTTCAACTTGTAGCATTTATCTGTGTCATGTCATTTGCCCCTATGATATTCGCAATAAACGTCTCCATCCCATAACCGACCCTTCTTTTCAGGGTCAGGTGTAGGTCCTATGGGTTGGAGTTTGCCTTGTTGTGTTAGTGAATTCTCTTTGAAAGTTATTCTTCCTAGGTGTTTCAACAAGGTTGACTTCATCAGTCTTGTTAGCTGAGCCATAAAAATGACTCGTTGAGTACCCACGACCTACCATTTTGGACACCAGTCCTTTTCGGATGTCGTCTTCATTTCTTGTTCCCAACACAGTCAAGTCTTTGGAAGACTTTATTTTTTGGTACCTCAGATGGTTTGCATAAATGGGTTTCAGGTTGTCCACAAATATCTCTACAAGGGTAGCTTCATATGGACGTTCAACAAGCTGTGTGCTAGTTTTCCTTCGCTTACATAGGGAGTCGGCGAAGCCTTCTTTCTCATTTTGGGTAAGAACCTCTAGAGTACGCTTATTGACTTGAATGTGATTCAAAGGGTTCTCGTGTCCCTTGAACTTTGGGATGTCAGTCATATTGAAGTTGGTTGGCAATTGTGCGTTCACAGCTTCATACTTGCGAGTGTTCTCCCTATAAATGCCGTCCCCCTTAAGGTATATTAGTTGCTCCTCCAAGTATTGGAGTCATTTTTCAGATTCGGTAGGAACCAGTTTAGGATTGGCTTCAGGATTCCCCCCAAAAGGTTGAAAGTTATCAAGCACACTATCAAGAATGTCTAGAGGAGAAAGCCTAGTTTCCACGGCAATAATTCGACCCTCAATTGCATTGAGGCGAGCATAGACTTGGTCTTGACTTGCTTAAAGACGGGGGAGCACAGCTAGGATGTGATCATTACCATTTGGTCCATGAATACTGGCGTGACTAGCTTCTGAGATCTTGGAAAACTGAGCAAGATACCAACGACAAATTAAAACACGATCGACCAATCCAGCGCACTTACTCGAAAAGACACGATTTGTGAAGTGGGAGTGTGCCATTATGTATAAGTGAGTTTTGAAAATGACCAAATTTGAAATGTATATCCTAGGAAAGCGTAGTGTGATTGTAGGAGTATTGACTCGAGGTGAAGAGATGATTTTAACTAGACACTTGGATAGAGTTTCGACTCATTTCGCGCTACATTAGGGCCACCTTTGAAAATGCTTTATAGTTTTAAAAAGGATTTTGATTTTGAAAAGCTCGTCATGGTTTATTTACAAAAAGGTGATCATGTAAGGGGTTATACAAATTTAAATAGGCATTATAATGGTATGATGAGTGCATTTTAAAATGGTTTTAGCTCCAAGGGTGGGTTGTCATACCAAGCAATTAAACCCAAGATCTGTGGAGAGGTCCACGCCAAACATGAGTGAGGCCGGTTCCTAGTTCATTTCCTCGAGAAGTGAAAACCCTTGGTGCTAACATTAGTATACACTATGGTATGGTTGACGTCAATAGATATCCATCCTTAGGCCCAGATAAGAATTTGGACCGTCCAGACAGGACGATTGATCGAAATGGTTGGGTTAGGCCTAAGAAGACTGAAAAAAACGATCTAGGAAGGTCGAGTAATGAAACCCGACAACTGTCTCATACATAATATTCCCTAAACTTGTTCAAGTTTCACCCTCGGTACACGTAAGTGTATATTCCCCAGCGGAGTCGCCAAACTGTGGTACACGGCCTAGTGAGGGACCACGGGATGGAAACAAGGGACAAGCGTAGAAATACGCATTTGTGGAGTCGCTTCGAATACTTTATGTCATGTAAAGACACAAAGTAATGACATGAACACCAAGAACTCGTTACCCTTAGCATTCTATGTCTAGAATGACTCTCGTAAACGCCAATGAACACGGATGCTCATGGAGATCTGGAGTAAGGGGTGAGGGTACGTATTAGAAAGCTCTTTAATCAAACACCTAATCCCGCCCGCCTCGATACCGGCCTCTACTAGTGATCAGGGAAACTCTTCTGTACTCGATATATTGTCGGTTATATGCATGCTATGCAACATCACGTTTTAACCCTAGCATACATGTGAGCTTAAACTATGTCGGTGAACATGTAGTTTAGCAATCAATTATGTCGAAATAGGAATTAGATTGATTACATGTGAGAAGACAATTAAATCATACAATCGTTGCAATAATTAATGACTAAATAAAATTACAAAAGAATTACGAAGATTACAACAGATCTCAGGATCTATGTCGGAAATATGTCAGAAAAAAATTTGAAGGAAAAGGGAAAGAATTAGAAAATTAAACGAACAGATTAGCAGCGATACTAGAATTAATAGTTGATTAAATGCGTAATTGAGCTACGTCGAGACGACAAAGGAAGTTAAGAAACAGAATTCAACCCAGAACAGGCGCAGCACGAGGTGCGTCCTCTGGAAGAGGCGCAGCACTCTATGCGTCTGTTCTTGAGTTGGGTTCTGGCTGTGAAGCCAAAATCGCGATCAGTTAGTATTCGTTGGTGATTTTACAGTTTATTATCGATCTATAAGTCGAATAAAGATGATTTAATTAATTAAATACAAGACTAAATTATATCAAAGAATAATTCAAAGACTAGATATGAAAAAATCTAACCACTAAAGATACAATTTTGATCTAAAGATGTCAAAACCCCACTGATATTGAATTATTAGAGATCTAAGACGAACTATTAAAAAAGGTTTGACATAAATCCGACATGAATCTTACATGAATTAAATAAAGTACAAAATAAATTACAAAAGATGGGATTATTACACCCTCAGACTTACATGTTGGTGAAACGAGATTAACTAAGTTGCGTTTTAGTGATTGCTCGACTCGAATGTAAAGCAACTGCCCTCGTAAGAGGATTACAAGTCGATTAGTTAAATTGATTAAGTGTAGTGGTCAAATTGGTAGGTCAAATGCAAAAAAAGACGGGAACCCAGAAAGATCTGGGCTTACGTGGTCGATTGATCAAGCACGTAAATGTCAAAATGATTATAGCAAGGTCTAGAATGCAAAGAGAGAGAACAGAAGGGGCGGAACACTCGCGTCCTTGAAAGTGAGAACGAACCTCTCTTTTTATAGTGAAAAATCCGAAAAGTTTTGGAATAACTCGAACACGAAAAGAAATCTAGAAAATACTCCGGAAACAGAAAAAACGAGCAGGGGAAGAGGCGCAGCGGGAACTGCGACTCTTGGAAGAGGCGCAGCACTCACTGCGTTATTTCCCATGTAGTTTCCTCCTTTGAAATAAAGATTTCCGTGCTTCTATTATGGAGTTGCGATATATTTTGAATTCTTTCTAAATAAAATACGGATATATTTTACCAAAAATATAATAATTTTTGGAATATTAAAATGTCCTGAATATTTTCGAGCGTTCAGATTCGGATTTAAGAGAAGGTTTATAGAAAATGAAGCGGTTTTTGACCCGGACTCCAAATAAACTCTAATGACTGTTAAAACGACCGTATCGGCACATAGATGACGACCAATGGGTAGACACAAGCATTTGAGCTATTACTTGACGATAAACATATAAACTGACATAAATCGTTTCACATACCAAACATGCGGCGCAATCATCATTGGGTGGTTAGCAAAAGGTGTAGAAACGAGGTATCTACATAACTCAAGATGGTGTGATGATCATCAACAAAAGTACATAAAGAAGATGATAAGTAAGCTCGGAATGGCTGATTCTAAACCATATTAGACACCTATGGTATCATCCATTAAGCATGACAAAGATGAGAATTGTAAGAAAGTAGATGAAACGATGTATCAAGGTATGATATGTTCATTACTTTATGTAACTGCAAGTCGTCCGGATAATTTATTAGTGTATGTCTATGTGCTCGTTTCCAGGCAAGTCTTAGAGAATCACACTTCATTGTCGTAAAACAAATTTTTATCTACTTAGTTGGAACGAACGCAACACTTGTATCTTTGGTATCCCTCACTTTGTCCTTTTGAAATTTTAGGTACTCGAATGCGGGTTATGCTGGAAGCAATGTTGATAGAAAGAGCACGTCCGTAATTGCAACTGTCTTGGGTCCGTCTTTGATCTCATGGGCACCTAAGACACAAAACATCGTCGCTTTTTCCACCGCTGAAAGCGAGTATGTAAGTACCACATTTTGTTGCGCGCAAGTGTTATGGGTTCGAAAACAATTGAACGACTATGGTATTCTCTTCGATTCCACTCCTATTTAATGCGATAATACAAGTGCTATTAATATTTCCAAGAACCCGATACAACACTCATGGTCTAAAAATATTGACATTTGACATTACTTTTAACGTGATCATGTGGAAATTTTTGTAGAACCGAAAATTAAATAGCCGACATTTTTATAAATCCGCTTGAAAGAGAACAATTCGTAAAATTTCGGATGAAAATTGTTTTGTTGGATTGTGCATAATTCTATGAGTAGACAAATTGCCTTATATGATTGATTAGAGTGGATGTAAATATTTGTTTGACTGTGTGATTATGTTAATACTTGATTATTTAGATGATTAATGTACATGTAAAATCCAATGGGTAATGTAATGCATAGAGCCAACAAATGTGATAATAAAAGAATCAAATAGCCCTCCATCATTCCTCATGAAGTCGTCCCACTTGTAGCCTAGCATATCCCTCTCATGACCTCACTACCTAGCCGGCTACACCACTCCTATCACCAAACAAAATAAGACCTTTTACTGTTCACATTTCCACATCACATTTAATCCTAAATTCAAATACTTAATTATGAATCCACTTTTCACTTACAAAATATTCACACACTTCCATCTCTCGACATTTCTCACCAAAACCGTTCAAAAACTCCCTCTCCCAACCGTTACCTTCATATTTACCATAGAAATTATGCCTCCAAAAACAAGATTGCCGAAAATGGTTAAGGAAATCAAAGCATCATATAAGCCCAAACCCAAACTGAAAACTCCAAATACCGAAACTCTTGGAGAGCAATTCATTCAAAGACAAAAACTTCCCAAGAAACCTAAATTTGTAACACCAAAAAAACCCCAAATGCCACGAAAGAAAACCGTTGCTAACCGTCCCAAAAAAGCCGCCAATGCTAGAAGGTTTTCTACCCGTGCTTCTAGTAAAAAAAATCAACTTGAATGAACCACATGCAACCAATATTGTGAAGGATGTTGGTAGTTCTAGAGAAGTTGGTGAAGTTGGTAATGATGGGAAGCCTATTTTCATAGAAGTATATGATGTTAAAGCCGGAAACAAAGAAGTTAAAGAGGAAATTGAAACCGACAAAGAGGAAGAGGAGTTTTAGAAAGAAAAAGAGAATGAAAAAAATTGAAAAGGAAACCGAGAAGGAAAAAGAAAATGAAGATGTTATATAGGAAAACGAAAAGGAAGGAGAGAAAGAAAAAGAAAAAGAAAAGTGCGAAAGTGAGAAGTGTGAAAAATCAATGAGCGAAAATTAAAAAGGGGAGGAAAGTGAAGGAAAAGAATTGAATGATGAAGAAGTGTTGAGGAAATTAGGTGAGAACCGACAGAGAAAAGGGAAAGGGAAAGCCATGTTGAGTGATGATGAAATGGAAATCAACAAGGATGAGTTGAATGCTATCTTTGATGATGATGAGTTGTTCAAAGGAAGAGGAAGAAAGCAAACCCAAGCCAAAACCGAAACCCAAAACCCGAAGGATCCTAACACGTTCGAAGGGGAAGAAGCGGAAAATTGAGGAGGTTGAAAAACCCGTGTTTGATGAAGAAGTCGATGAATCGTTGGGAGCTTTGATGACTATTGAGCAACACTTGGACGAGAAGAAGACCAAGGCACTCGAGATTCTTTGAGACTTCCGCTTACCCAAAGTGATCTTCGATTGTTGCAAGCATGTGATACGGGGTAATTTTCAATCCTGCCGACGCTATAACATAGAATGGTATGACTCTTCACTCGCTTTTAAATTCTTTAAGGAAGCGGTTTTGATCAAAAATGAGAAAATCGTCTTGAATATTATGGTAGAGTCTACATTTCCGATTAGGTGCAATTTTATACCACGGTTAGGGTTGATATTCCCTCCGGTTCTCTTACCGCTGTGGTTAACAATAAATTGTTTTGTCTAGTGTTGAGACTGTGGGTAAAATGTTTGATGTCCCAACAACCGATTTGTCTACGTTTCCTAAGGGTGGGTGGCCAATAATTGATGGTATTAGTTCATTAACGCTGACAAAATTATTGTGTCCCAATGCTACGTCCTCTACTACACTTTTGGCTTGGGATTTACTGATCAATTATAGGTTCTTTTTCAATCTTATTTATTGAACCTTGATATCGTCTCATGGGAGCCGTGGTAAGTGTTCAATGTTTGACATGTGGTTGATTTATTGTCTTTCTAAGCGTTTTCCAATCAATTTACTCGTTTTGATGTTCATTCATATGTATCAAATTGCTAAGATGGTTGAAAAGCGTAAAATTGATAGACGTGGTTGTCACACATTTTTGAGGAAAAGAAAATTGTTGATTCTAAAAGCTTTGGGGTTGATAATCTTTGTGATAAAATGAATGAGGGAATTTTGTCCCAAATGCTCTTTCAAATAAGGAATGGTAAACTTGTGTTCTTTCATCCACTTCGGCTCCACTTATTGAACTTTCCCCGGTTAAAACCGATATTAAGGAGAATCTTAGTCTCCTTCACTCACTCTCAAGTGAAGTTGTGGATATGCGTGTGGGGTTGGCCAAGGTGAAGAATCAAAATGAAGAGTTGATTGCAATAGTGAATGGTCTTGTTGAGAATGGCGAGTCCGGGGATGGTGAAGAGGATGATGCCTAGCTCCGAGATCAAACCTACCCTACCTTATGCCTACCTATATTTTACCGATCCCCAGCCAAGCCTTAACAATTTTTGCTACCTTGGCTTTATGTTTGTGATATTTGCTCAAACTTGGTTGTGTTGTTGATTATTGGAACACTTTTTTTCGTATGACTCTAATTATTATGTTTAAAATTTTAATTCTTCCTACTTGATGATGTCAAGAAGGGGAAGTTATTAAAATTGTGTGCATGTGTGATCCAATGACTCTTAGACTTGTGTGCACCATAATTATGTTAGCTTGACCGATTAGAAGTTCTACTTAGGTTAATTATTGACTTGACCAAAGTACCTTGATTATGTATGTCATCTTATTTTGATCATGCTTAGACTTGTGATATGTTTAGACTTGGGAACCTTGACCATAGATTAAGGGGGAATTTGACACATTCAATTTTATTTGTCTTGCCATCATCAAAGGGAGAAATTATTGAGACTATTTCTAGATTAGATTGGTTGATAATGCCTTAAGACAAATTAATCTTATTGTTTACATAACGTGTGCCTCTTAAGTTTTAATCTTATAGCTTTGAAGTTCTACTAATCATTCAAGGTTGCACAAGAACATAAAAAGATGAAGATTGTCATAGTAAAAGTCATGATATTGTATAAGAGATCATTAAACGTAATATATGATAGTGCTTCAAAATCAACGGTGGATCCCACTCTTGTTTATGGCTTGTCTTTAAAGAAATATTTCGAAAATAGTTGAACTCTTGAAAATTGCTTTCCAAAATTTTGATCCACAATTTACATTGCTTAAAATCTAGTTTGATCTTTTTAAAATGGAAGAAAGCTTTTGGTTTCTTGCACAATAAGACACTTAGCACAAATAGGTTGTTTACTTTTTCTATATTTGGCAATGTTTATGTTTCCCATAAACACTTATTGATGAAAAGCTTAACCCATATTTGTGTATGTGTGGGTAACAAGATTATGAATACTAGTAAACAAGATTACGATTACTTGTGCAAGTAACTCGTTTTCTTGCACAAGGGGTGGAGTGTAAACTACTAAGGCTCACAAGTTTTAAGGAAGCTTGAATTGATTGACTCAATCTGAGAACAATGTCAAGTAACAAATGGATGTTGTTTTAGAGAGGGTGAATTGTTTAGCTGAAAACTCAGGGGATATGACTTAGAGACTCTCCTCTACAGCAAGGCACAAGAGAAAGGACTCAAAGACTGGTTTTTAGAGACAGTTTTCAAGTGTTACAGCAAAGCACAAACACCCTAGACTAGACTCAACAGCAAGCAAGTTAACCACAACAAGGCACAGATATAACTTGACTCAAAAGACAAGGCACTGATCAAACACCTTGAAGATGTATCAGGCTTGTTTCAAACTACAGCTCTTAGCACAAGTTTGATAGATTTGAGGGATTTCTCAAAGTTAATTCATTGATAAAAGTCTGCTTACAACAACATACAAGACCTCCTTATATAGGGAGGCTGATATCTTGTGAACCATTGGATGTATAGATTATCTAAGGGCCAGCTTAGGATCTAAACTACTTCTACTGACACTAATTAAGAACCTCACAAGGGGACGAGTTTAACAACTAGCTAGTACAGACACAAAAGACACAAACACACTGATGCAAAAAGCAATAAAGCAGTTTTGTATTTTTTCCTGAAACAGAACTCTGTTGTTCTTGTTGTCTTGCTGCTTTACTCTGGGTGTTTTGTTGCTCCTTGGGACTCTCCACTCTTATTAGGACTTAGATAAACCTGCCTTGGATGAAGACAAGTTGACTTAGACAAAAGGAAACCTCATCACATGTACTGCCTCTGCTATGCTGCTCACTGGACTCTAGCTTGGGGTGCCTGTTTCATGAGTTTTTGCTAGACTTCAAAAGGATTTGTCCTGGGAAAACTTGTAGCTTAGAGGGATGACTTGATGGTAGGCCATGGTGGGGGTGGTTGGGATGCCCTGGTGTACCTCCTAGCTGCAGGGTTTGTTGATTGGTCTGCCTGGGCCTGAATGGTTTTGTTTCTGTCTTGTGTGGGTAATGTGGGTTTTGTTGGGGCTTGGCATGGGTTGATAAGCGCTGGACTGTCTTCCTCACTGGTGTGGCTTGTCCTGGTTTGTTCTTGGCTTGTCATAGCTTGTTGTTTGGACCTTGTAACTCGAGCTTCCATTTGAGGGGTCCTTGGGGTCAGGTTTGCCTTATTTGTGGTTTGATCATCAAGGCCCCTTGGGAGTGAGTTCCTGCTGCAGCCTCCTCAGGTTGAAAAGGGCTTGACGTCAAGCCTGTGTCTTCCTCTCCCTCAGAGTCTTCAAAGAAAGGACTAAGATCTCCAACATTGAATGTCCAATGGACTGCATACTCTCCTGGTAGATCAGTTCTGTAGGCATTAGGACCTATCTTCTCTATGACTTGAAAAGGACCATCTGCTCTTGGCTCTAGCTTGTTATTTCTCTTGGAAGGGAACCTTTCTTTCCTTAGGTTGATCCATACTAGGTCTCCTGGTGCAAAGTCTTTCTTGGTCTTAGGAACCTTGGCATTCTTCTTGTATAGATCATTAGC
>JAIUZE010067620.1:0-11770 GCA_022085475.1 Heliosperma pusillum | reverse complement strand
ACACTGTTGATCAGGGTATATACCTGAAGATCAGTGGGAGTAAGTTTGCATTTTGGTCCTATATGTCGATGACATACTTATAGCAAGCAGTGATTTGGGACTATTACGTCGAACTAAAGATTTCCTATCAAACAACTTTGAGATGAAAGATATGGGAGAGGCGTCCGATGTGATCCGGGTGGAAATATCTCGAGACAGATCACAAAGGACATTAGGGTTGTCTCAGAAAGTCTATATCAGTAAAGTCTTAGAAAGATTCAACATGGTAAAATGTAATCCCAATGATGTTCCTATTCAGAAAGGGGATAAGTTCCACTTAAGTATGTATTCTAAGATTGAGCTAGAACGAAATACCATGAAAAACTTTCCTTATGCATCTCTGGTTGGAAGCTTAATGTATGCGCAGGTCTGTACAAGACCTGACATAAGTTTTGCAGTAGGTATGTTGGGTCGATATCAGTCCAATCCTGAAATGGGTTATTGGAAATGATGACTCAGATTTTGGAGGATGCGTGGACTCAAGGAAAAGCACTTTTGGTTATGTGTTTGTTTTAGCTGGGGGAGCAATCTCCTGGAAAAGTGCTAAACAAACAATTATTGCCTCATCCACTATGGAAGTTGAATTTGTAGCATGCTTTGAGGCTACTATTCAAGCTTTATGGTTGCGGAATTCTCCTTCAGGGCTTATCATTATGCATTATGATGCAAGGCCGTTGAGAATTTATTGTGATGATACCGCATCGATCTTCTTTTCGAAGAATGACAAGTATTCTAAAGGAATAAAGCACATGGAAATGAAATACTTGTCAGTTAAGGAGGAAGTTCGGAAAAACACTGTGTCAATTGAGCACATTAATACTAGTGCTAATATATCAGATCCTTTAACTAAGGGATTACCTCCAAAGACATTTTTGAAGCATGCTATTGATATGGGTCTGGAGGATAATCATTAAGACTTTTCGTTTATGTTTGGATCATACTAGTGCTTTGTAATGATGACACTTATGTTTTGATTAATCGACTTATGTTTTATTATGATGATGATTTCCGAACACTTTTCTGTATCGTATTATTGTTATTGTATACATTATTGTTGCACGATTAACAGAATTAGTCCTTTTCCTCAAGGACATTAATTGGGGATTATGTTTGCTCCTTGTACAGACTGATTATTCTAAGTGATTGGTCCGTAGTACATGGAAGGACCACTTCTCTTTTATAGTAGTGTCTCCGCCATGACTCAACCAGATGTTCAGGGATAATCAGGGTAATTAAGATAAACCCATTATGTGTTTATTTAACCGTCTACGCGCCTTATGTTATAATTAAGTGTGACATTATGTTTTAATCAGTAATATGGTCCAAGTGGGAGAATGTAAGAATTATTATTATATTAATATTTAATTCTCTATTGTGTGGACCTAATTACTGATATTAGTTGCCTTAATTAAATAATGGTTAAATATATTGTTTCGGGTTTTTTATTAGGAGTCCTAGTTTAAGTAGATTATGGTAAATAGTTACAGGCTATTTACATAACTGACTACTTATTCCATAAAGCCCCTCCTGCCACCTCTCTATATAAGTACACCTGTTTGTGCTTTAACCTAATTCATTGAGATCACCAACACACAAGAAAGAAAGTGAGTTAGAGAATAAGGAAGGCAGGAGAAGGCAAAGCAATAAGGGTTTATTATTTATCTTTCTCAAGTAACTTAATTATCAGATCTGATGGCTGCACCACGTAAGTAACTTTCAGTAATTATCGTTATAATCAAGATCCTATAAGTCTTTGGCAATGCTGTTTCTGATGACATCCTCATATCTTTGGAGAAGCCAGTTTGGCTCATTGCCTTGGCTAACTTGTTTGTTGTCATTCACGTCATCGGAAGCTATCAGGTACTCTCTCTGTCTCAGTCATTTGTTATCTATTCGTTTTGACACAAAATGACAAAAAAAAAATTACTGATAAAATATTTAGTTCCCCACATTCCCACTCATAAGGTCCTCTTACTCACTTGCTCAAACTTACCAATTATATAAATGGATATTAATTAACTGATACACCCCCAAAAAAGAAATTTGATAACAATTGACCGCGAGTATATTAAAACCACAATTAAGGATAACATTATATTTTGTTTATCGAAATTCACATGATAAGGTAATATTTTACGAATTAAAATTTAAATTGGTTAACCATGTGATTCGTAAAACTAAACTCTGAATTGGATCTAGATTAAGGGTCACTCATACCGATCAGGATCTGGATCTAGATCTGAACTTGAAGGTAAAGGAAATTCAAGATTTTCAGTTAAAAAATTAACTTTGATTACATATGTGTGTTTATTTATATATGAAATCAAGATATACGCAATGCCCGTATTCGATATGTTGGAAACTGTGTTAGTAAAGAAGTTCAACTTCAAGCCCACTCGGACACTCAGGTTTATTACACGGAATCTCTATGTTGGTAAGCAATTCCGACCCTCCTGAATTATTAAATAATAAATCATTTTTGACATTATTGTATTTACCTAACAAATTATAGATATGACTGTTAATCAACCCAATGTCTTTAATTTCACAGCATTTACTATGTTCATTGCAATTACATTCCCATTCTTTGGGGGTTTACTTGGCTTCTTTGGAGGTTTTGCATTTGCCCCTACCACTTACTTTGTAAGTTTATTATTCTTCATATGATCATTATGTTTGATTACGATGATTTATTAGTGTGTGATTCAATGTGTACCTTTATTTACATTCTTTTTGGTTTGTATGTTTTTAATTGTTGGCAGCTTCCTTGTATTATGTGGCTTTCTATATATAAACCCAAGAAATTTGGACTATCATGGACTATGAATTGGGTAAGTCACTAACACATGTTTAGAATTGAAATTTTATATTATGAATGTTGAATAGTTGTCGGCTTAGCATGAGCTTATAATATCTTTAAAAAAAATTATATATCTGATGTACTACCACATATGACATACCTAATAAGAATTTGAGTTTATGCGTTTTTTTCCCGAGTTTTTTAAAGTGTATTTGTTAGATTTTAAATCTTATATACTCCCTCCTAGTCACTCATTTCTTCCCCTTTCCCTTTTACACAAAAGTTAAGGAAATGAATTTGGACCACACAAAACACACTACCCCACATACAAATGAATTTAGACCACACAAAACACACAACCCCACATTCAAAAAGGGAAAGAGGGAAGAAAACTCGACTTACCCAATAAGGAAAGAGGGAAGAAATGACCGACTAGGAGGGAGTATGATGTTTACGAGTTATATAATAATCTTTTGAACTTAACGTTCAAATGATCGAACTTAAAAACTTTATAGTAAAACTCATAACTTTTAATACATAATTCAAAAACTTTAAGATAAGCTTGGAAACTAAACTACATGTTGTAGTACATCATATGTATAATTCGGTAATATCTCGTGAATCTCATTAAAAAGTATTTTATAATAGAATGTCTTTAATTTGTACACTCCACAACAATCTTATTGGAATCTTTGTGCTCATAAATATGTGTGTGGTGCGCTTCAGATTTGTATCACTCTCGGAGTTTTGATAATGGTGTTATCCCCCATTGGAGCACTAAGACAGATCATTCTTTCAGCAAAAACTTACACATTCTATAGTTAAGAAGCGTCCTTAATCCATCCATGGAGTAAAGACGATGACGAAATAATGAAGGCTTTGCTTATTTTTAAGTAGGAACACATTCTAAAAAATTCAGACAGTAATGATATTGTTAAATTATTAAAATCGTGTATGAATGAATAATTACGTTTCATGTAAATATTTTGCTTTGAATTAGATTAAAAATCCTTATCTTTTCCGAACATACACATTCTAAAAGTACTTACATATTTTGCTTTGAATTAATTTAAAAATCCTTATCTTTCATGCAAGTTATATAATAATTTTTTGATGGAAAAACTCAAAATTAATTTAATTTATAAGTATAGTTTTTTTAGCATTGTAGTATTTTTTTAGCTTAATATTTAATTAAACATGCTTAAAAACTTTATTGTAAAAACTCAAATTCTTTAACATAAAACTCAAAATATTTTTCATAAAACTCAAAAAGTACATAATGAGATGTATTACCTCTGATGTAGTCCATGAAATGCAATCTAATGTGAATGGAATTGACATCCATTTCTTAATGGTAAGGAACCTTTGTTAGGTCCTCTATGATTTAAGAAAAATTAAAAATGAATTAGACATTGAATTTCAATTCCAACATCACAATTTCTTGTAGGAGACCGTATCATGAATTGCCTTCATAATTTTATGAATTACACTGGGTGCCAGATGAGTATTTCTAT
This sequence comes from Heliosperma pusillum, assembly GCA_022085475.1. Lineage (NCBI taxonomy): Eukaryota > Viridiplantae > Streptophyta > Magnoliopsida > Caryophyllales > Caryophyllaceae > Heliosperma > Heliosperma pusillum. Next base: position 7,417 of record JAIUZE010067620.1, on the reverse strand, counting down.
ATTGTATGTTATGATTAATAACTACCGCAATTTCTTTATAAAAATTCCGAGTTATTTTTTATCGTATTTTTTTTATATTATATTAAGTTATTTTGAGTTAATCGTATTAATTTCTTCGCTATTGTGAATTGTGATTAACATTTCTCTTATACTCCGTATGTAAAGAATTGGATAACAGTATTGTTATTGAGTTAAATTAACAGTGTACAAGAGGTTGGTATTTATACAAATAAATAGTAGCAACTACTTCCTAAAACTACTTTCTAATATTAAGCTAGACTATATGACTTAGCTACTAGCATTAGAAGAAGTATACAGAAGACTAAACTACACAAAAGTAGGAACAACTAGCAAGTGACTAGGAGAAGAATATTAGGTCATGGTTGACTTAGTGTAGGTTGTTTAGTATTTGAAATAATATGCTTAACATGCTCCCGCAAGATGGACGGTCGGGTAGTGAGGCCAATCTTGGAAGCTAGGAGAGAAAATCGAGGCTTGAGTAACGGTTTTGTAAGTGTATCGGCAAGCTGGTCGTCCCCATTAATATGTTGAATTCTCAATGAACCGAGTTGTACCTGTTCACGAACAAAATGAAAAGCAAGAGCGAGATGCTTCATTCGCGAATGAAATATCGGATTAGCAGAATAGTTTGTTGCACCCAAATTATCACAGAAAATTGCAGGTGTTGCGGGTAGAGATAGACCGAGTTCGGAGAAGACAAATTTTAGCCATAGAATTTCGGAGGTAGTGTCTGCTATAGCTCGAAATTCTGCTTCAGTAGAGGAGCGGGATAAGGCTCGTTGTTTCTTGGATGACCAGGAAATAGGATTTTGACCAATAAAAACAATATACCCGGTTGTAGAAATAAAATCGTCTTTGTCACCAGCCCAATCAGCGTCACAGAAGGCATGAAGATTAAACGAAGCTGATTTGAGCAAGTGTATGCCATGATGCATAGTACCTTTAAGAAAGCGAAGGAGTCGTTTTAAGGCAATCCAGTGGGACATTGTCGGATGAGTAAGGAATTGCGCAAGCTTGTTCACGGAAAAGGCTATGTCAGGCCTAGTGAGGGACAAATATTGTAGACAACCCACAGCAGCCCTGTAGGCCGTTTCGTCGTGGATAGGCTGGTCATCTTGGCGAGTAAGAGGAGGGGCAGCGAGCATAGGAGTAGTGGCAGGGCTACAATCCAGCATGTTGTAGCGAGATAATATGTCGGAAATATATTTGGACGGGTTGAGATGAAGACCGGAAGACGTAGGTGTCACTTCCATCCCAAGAAAGTAAGATAATGGACCGAGATCTTTAAGTGAGAAACGAGCGGAGATAGCTGCAATAAAAATGTTAATGTCGGATGTTTTCGGCCCTGTAATAATAATGTCGTCAACATATACAAGACCATATAATTGAACATTATTTCGATTAAAAATAAAAAGTGACAGATCAACTAAGGAGTTACGAAAACCATAAGAGAGAATAATTTTTCAATTCGGTGTACCAAGCTCGAGGAGCCTGTTTGAGACCATAGATAGCTTTACTTAATTTGCAAATATGAGTCGGAAATTCGGGATTAGAAAAACCTGGAGGTTGAACCATGTATACATGTTCAGTCAGGTTGCCTTGAAGAAAGGCATTATTTATATCAATTTGTCAAATAGACCAACCATGCGTAACAGCGAGGCAAAGTATGAGACGGATTGTGGTAGGTTTAATGACGGGACTAAAAGTTTCTGAGTAGTCAAGACCGGGTCGTTGATGAAAGCCTTTTGCAACGAGTCGGGCTTTGTGTTGCTTTAGACTGCCATCCGGATTATATTTTATACGGTAAACCCATTTGCATCCAATAATATTTGGGACGGAGGTAGCAGGAACAAGTTGTCAGGTCTGATTACGAATAAGAGCATCGTATTCTAGCTGCATTGCAGCTCGCCATAAGGGGTCAACAAGGGCCTGTTTCACAGTAGTTGGGGTGATGAATTGAGCGGGTAATGTGGCGAGTTTGGCATATTTGGGGCTCGGTACGCGGATGTTGTGAGAAAGACGGGTTACGTGGAGTGGTGGAGGCGGAGGTGGCGGTGGTGGTGGTGGCGGTGTAGTGGCGTGAGAAGGGTTGTTTATAGGAGAGGCAGGGGAAGAGGTCACGGGGTTGGTACTGGTGGGAGAGTCATTCGGTTGGGGAGAAAGGGTGGTGGAGCTGGCGGCTGTAGCGGTTTTGGATGAAGGGGAAGGGGAAGTAGCAGGCGGAGGAAGAAGTGGTAGAGTAAATTGACACCAAGTGGCAGAGTCCATGGTTGGAGAAGACGGATTAAGGCTGAGGAGTGATGTATATGGGAAGACATCGTCAATGAATTTAACATGACGAGAGATATAAATTAGAGATGTTTTTGGATTAAGACAAAGATATGCGCTTTGAGTCGGGGAATAACCAATAAAAACACATTCAGTGGACCGGGATTGTAGTTTGTGAGTGTTATAAGGACGAAGCCATGGGAAACATAGACATCCGAAGTTGTGAAGTTTGTGGAAATTGGGGTTGTGAGTGAATAATTTTTGATAAGGCGAGTCATTGTTTAAAGACGGAGTAGGGAGACGATTAATTAGGTAAGCAGTTGTGCTGAGTGCATAGCATGAGTTAATAAAGACAGACCTGTTTCAACTATGTGACGGTGACGGCGTTCAGCAAAACCATTATGCTCGGGTGTGTGAGGAGGAGACGTTAAGTGATTTATTCCGTTGTAATTTAGATACGAGGTGAATTTGGTAAATTCACGACCATTGTCGAAGTAAAATTGTTTAATAGATGTATTAATGTATTTTTCAACAATAGCTCGGAATTTAATAAAAGTGGCTTCAGTGTCGGATTTGCGTTTTAGAGGATAAATCCAAATATAATGTGTAAAATGGTCAACAAAAATAACATAATATTTAAATGACTCGGATGATAAAATCGGAGAAGTTCATAAATCGGAAAAAATAAGGTCCAAAGGAGCTTTGGAGGAAAGAGTAGACGTACCAAAGGCTAGTTTGTGACTCTTATTTAAATGACAGGAAATACAAGGTGCTGAAATCGGAATGCGTAAATTAAAACTAGAATTTAAAACTTGTAGGACTTTGTTTGACGGATGACCGAGACGGTGGTGCCACGATGCTTGACCGGGTTTTAGAGCGAGACGGACTTGAGGTGACGGAGGAGACCAGACATAAGATCCATTAATAAGTGGGCCTTGAAGAAGGACCGCTCCCGTCCGAATGGCCTTAATAAAAAAAGAAGAGGATGAGAAAACAGCATAGGCATCGTTATCAAAACAAAATTGTGAGACGGATAAAAGTTTTTGTGAAATAGACGAAACAACTAAGACATTATTAAATTTAAGAGGAAGGGAATTAAAAGAGGTTGTGAAAGAACCAGAGTGTGTGATTAAGAGAGCCGAGCCTTCACCAATAACAAGATCGTCAGGACCATCATAGGGTTGATGAAGTGAAAGTGTATTGAGGTCATCGGTTATGTGATGGGTAGCCCCACTGTCAACAGTCCAGGAGCGAGGGGGCTGGGTAGTCTGGTGAGAGGCCGTGTGAGCTTGAGGCGGGAGTCCACGGGGTTGACGGGTTGGGAAGACGATGTTGGGATATTTAGCCTGTAAATCGCGACAGTCGGATGCGACATGGCCAACGTGATCACAGTAGTGACAACGGCCTTTGTAAGGTTTGCTGTAGGTGGGACGGGAATTTTGATTGTTGTAGGAATTTTGATTGTTGTAGGATTGCGGTTTTGGAGTATATGTGGTGGATCGGTTTTGGTGGTACGGTTTAGGATTGGGTCGATAGTTAGCAGCGTGAGCAGATGGGGTAAAGGTAGTGGGTGTCGATTTGTGTTTGATACGGAGTTCATGTTGAATGAGTTTTTCGTGAAGGGCATCAAAGGAAATGGAAGTATCACGAGCACGAACTGCTTCAATGACGGAACGATATTTATCATCATCGAGACCATTGAGAATTCGAGCCGTGATGTCGTCAACATCCATTGGATGTTCTAGTTGAGCGAGGTCGTCAGTACATGCTTTAATTGCGGTCATGTACTCAGTAATAGACATACCTTCGGTATGGGTGATGTTGTCAAGACGGTCTCGTAGTTGGAGACAATGACCGCGAGACGAGCTAGCAAAGGTTTGAGCAAGAGTAGTCCAGGCAGCATGGGATGTAGGCTCATTAACAATAAGGGCGGCAATAGGTGGAGCCAAGGTGCCGGTAAGACCACCGAGGATTAATTGGTCTTGCCTGTACCACGTAAAGTAAGCCGGGTTCGGGATAGAGGTAGTGGTGTCGGGTGGGGTGGGAGTGATGCTGATTGTTTTCGGTGGAGATGGGTGAGTACCATCAAGAAAGGCAAAGAGATCAAGGTCAGTCATGATAGCACGGATTTGGAATCGCCATTGACGGAATGAAATTGAGTCTTTCAGTTGAATGCAATTGGCTAGGGTGACTTGGGAAAGGGGTTTGGTTGGTTCGGCGGAATTGGGAATTTGGTTGTGGTGAGACGCCATGGTAGTCGGATCGACAAACAAATATAAACGGAGACCGAAGATGATTTTGGGGATCGTGAGGATCGAGACGGATGCGTTTTTAGGATGATCGTGAGGATCGTGTGAGGACAACTGATACCATGTAAAGAATTGGATAACAGTATTGTTATTGAGTTAAATTAACAGTGTACAAGAGGTTGGTATTTATACAAATAAATAGTAGCAACTACTTCCTAAAACTACTTCCTAATATTAAGCTAGACTATATGACTTAGCTACTAGCATTAGAAGAAGTATACAGAAGACTAAACTACACAAAAGTAGGAACAACTACCAAGTGACTAGGAGAAGAATATTAGGTCATGGTTGACTTAGTGTAGGTTGTTTAGTATTTGAAATAATAAGCTTAACACCGTAATAGATTAAAGTCGACCTTAGATCGCATAAGCTTTTAATTGATCTTGTTTTAACTCAGAGTCATACATGTAGCATAATTTTAAAATCATTATACCGCAACTTTCCTAATGTTTCTTACAACTTTTTTTTTTTTGAATTTGAGATAATTAGGACACTTCACACTTTTTATTATTATGATATGAAATGACAACTTTTTGGAGATTTTTCAGTATAAAATGGTATCTATTTATTATTAATTGATTTTTTTTTGTGAAATTACATGTTGTAATCGCCTTATGCCCGTAGCTAACATTCCTAGAATACTTCTTTTGTTAGTCTACTAGTTTAGATCTCATACAATTGCATGATTTTTTAAGATATATATATATATATATATATATATAGAGCTTAGTTCAATTGAGTCCACCATTTTCTTAGAGTCCTTGAGTCCTCATCCTAGCCATTGGATGAGGGAGATGGATGGCTGAGATTTGGGAGATTAAAAAATACACTTATCACTAATTAATTACCTATGCACTAATTAATTAACTTTCTCTCTCTAGCTTTACATTAATCACTTTTTAAACACTTTTAAGCACTTTTGAGCACTTTTTAGGTGCTGAGATTTATGAGTGTAACTTTGATGCTTGCGAGTGTAACTGTAATGTTTTAGAGTTTAACTTTAACTTTTTAAGGCGGTTTGTATGTAAAAATTTGAATTTAAACAATTTTAACACCTTACGAGTGTAACTTTGATGCTTTTCGAGTGTAACTTTATTATTTTCGAGCGTAACTTTAAATTTTGAAGACGGTTTTCTCTATAATAATTTGAATATATATAATTTTAACATTTTACGAGTATAACTTTGCTGATTTTCGAGTGTAACTTTAATTTTTTTGAGACGGTTTTGTATATAAAAATTTGAATTTATATAATTTTAACATTTTACAAGTGTAACTTTGATGATTTACGAGTGTAACTCTAATATTTTACGAGTGTAACTTTAGTTATTTTAGGTCATTTTGAGTGGAATTTTTTGAATTTTATTACATGTTGAATTTATGTAATTTACTACAAATTTAGTCCTTTATGAGTGTAACTGTAGTCTTCTAAGAATGTAACTGCAATGCTTTATGAGTGTAACTGTAGTCCTCTATAAGTGTAACTGTAGTCCTTTATAAGTGTAACTGTAGTCCTCTATAAGTGTAACTGTAGTCCTCTATGAGTGTAACTGTAATCCAACCACCACAAACCAACCCACACTCACAAAAAAGGTAGATCTAAAAAAAAAAAAACAAGAGTAAAGACTAAAAAAAGAAACAGATCTGACATCAATAAGTGTAACTTTTAAGGTCATTTTGTGTTAGTTACTTTAATAAATACTGTGTGTTACTTTAATAGATGATATATGTGACTTTAATAAATAAAATGTGTAACTTTAATAGACGATATATGTGACTATAATAAATAAAATGTGTAACTTTAATAGACGATATATGTGACTTTAATAAATAAAATGTGTAACTTTAATAGACGATATATGTGACTTTAATAAATAAAATGTGTAACTTTAATAGACAATATATGTGACTTTAATAAATAAAATGTGTAACTTTAATAGACGATATATGTGACTTTAATAAAAAAATGTGTAACTTTAATAGAGAATTTGTGTTACTTTAATAGAAGTCATTATTACTTGACACCTTTTTTTCAGATCTAGAATTAATAATTAGTGTTACTTTAATAAACGATATATGTGACTTTAATAAAGAATTTGTGTTACTTTAATAGATAATATGTGTTACTTTAAAAGATAATATGTGTTACTTTAAAAGATAATATGTGTTACTTTAAAAGACGTCCACATTTGACACATTTTTTTTAAATCTGAAAAAAAATAAAAGAAAAACAAACAAAACAAACAACAAAACCAAAAAATAAACCCCACCATCTTCCACGTACGAGCCCACCCTTGACAGCCCCCCACCACCGCCACCTCCCACAACCCAACCAGATCTGACCACCCTAACCACCACGACACCTCCAACTGCCACGACATCCCCAACCACGACGACCCCCACGTCACCTTTTTCCCTCCAACCGTAGCAGCAGCGGAAGTGACAGAAGGCGGTTCAGATCTGAAGGCAGGGGATGAAGTGGGAGACGCGGAAGTGACAGAAGAAGAGAGTAGGAGGCGGCAACGGCGGGGTGGGGGGGGGGGACGGTTTTGATCTGAAAAAAAGAAGAGAAAAGAGGACGGTTTTAGTGGTGGTGGTGGCAGTGAGTTGATGTTGGTGGTGGTGACAGTGAGGGGACGATGTTGGTGGTGGTGGTGGCAATGAGGGAACGGTGTTTGTGGTGGCGGCAGTGAGGGAAAGTTTCGGTGGTGGTGGTAGTGAGGCGGCAGTTTCGGTGGTGGTTATGGGTGATGGGGAGTTGTGTCGTGTGAATGGTGGTGGGTGTTCTTTGAGGTGGTGGTGTCTCGGGTATGGTGGTG
>JAIUZE010067619.1:0-20779 GCA_022085475.1 Heliosperma pusillum | reverse complement strand
ACACTCTTAGGCAACCGAATACGCTCACTAGGGCTTACATCTCACCGTTAGCGGTATAAGTTTGATAAGATTGAAACTCGACAAACAAACCATGCCAAGTCACCCAATGATCACGAATAATCAATCATGTAATCATCCATCCAAACACACCGACACAATGACGACATCTCTCACGGTAAATGAAACGCACTAGCACCGTGTACATGGCAAGTATGATTAAAAGGCATCCACGAGATAAGCATTTCCCTGAACGCATACACGATTCAATTCATTTCGTATATGTGGACTAATTTCCTCCCGGTAGGACGATGATAATAATACGTTCCTAGTCTAAATCTGGCCAGACTCCCGAAATCGCATTTTCCGGATCGACATGCGATGACATTTCACATCCAAGACTCGGTCAATCAAAGACGCCGGGTACCCCAAATTCGGTCGATATAATTCACGAAAGAGGCGGAAAAGAGCACAAGCCTCATAACAAGCGGCACGCTACATGCAAATAACACCACCTCGCAAGTACACAACATTTGACGGCCGGGTCGATCAACGCAAAGCGTTCGCCTCCCAACAACGTCGCCGTATGTCCACTAACACATGCAATTAAGCAGTAAGGATACATCCCCGTTCCAACATTCCAGCCTTACGAACGTGGAGGTAGCCAAGGGAATGAGAGTACAAAGCAAATAGGAATTTAGTGCTCAAACCGTAACATTTGTAAAAACCGACTCAAAGTGGGACATACCAAAAACCGTCACAAAACATGAGAATAGGGAATTATATAAATTTAACTATGATAAAAATGAATCAATACATGATACATAAGCATTAGAACAAGTTTATGAAGCATAATAAATAAGAAACATAGATCCCCTCTCCAAAACAACGTTGTTTGGAAACCAACTAAAACGAGGGTCCACTTCAAACAATCATAACTAGAGTTCTAAACATCTAAATGCAGAATTTCCAAATGGAGGTGATAGCTTATCCTCTTACGGTTCCAACGGGATGTCACAAGCCCAAAACAAGCAAGTAACGAAGGACATATGATCATTTTACGAAAAGGGGTCAGTGTAGGAAAACTGCAGTCGACTTGGGAAACTGGCAGCAAGCAACGCTGCCAACGCCCCACGACGCTGCCAGCGTCAATAGACGCTGCCAGCGTCCTATCTCGGGCATGAAAACACAAATTTCACAATTTCACATAAGCATAACACAACATCATGTATCATTACAAATCATCAATTCTCATATCAATTATCAACTAACAACAACCATCATCAACAACACAATTCCTAAGATTACTAACCTTATTCTAAAAACGGTTTCTAACATAGAAAACACATAAAACACGTAAATGATATCGAGTAACCCTTCACCGTTACCTTTATGCGACTTTAAACGATTTCTAAACCTTCCTCCACTAGATAGTAATCTTTGTCGGGGTCTATAAAGTCTCCACCTAAACAAAGACGACAAAAGATGAATATAATTCACCTTTGAGAAACACGGATAAACTGAAAAGCGAGAAAGACGGTAATTTTATTACCAATACGGATAGAGGAAGATGAGAGGGAAGGAATAAGACGAACCTTAGTGAATTTGAGCAAGAAATGAAGGAGTAGCGACGAATCTAAGCTTGATAAAAATGGAGTTTAGGTTTTGGTGGTTTAATGAAGAAGAAAGAGTAAATGGAAATGAAGGAAGGAGTTAGGGTTTGAGGGAGTATATGAAGGAGTAAGTGGAAAAAGTCAAGGGAAAAGTCAATGACGTCTTAAGACGTGATTCACTTGAAATCTCGCTTAAAATCCAAATACGAACTCGGAAATTCTAAATTCGACACGGGAAATTTAATTCTAAACTAAAACTAAATTTCGCTGAAAAGTATCCGTAAAATATTTTTACTATAAAAATAGGGTACATTTGCGGGTGTTACATCTGGCCTCCCCTTTCCTCTTGCATCCCCTTCCCCAAAGATTAAAAGACGAATAGATTAGCAGTGATATTAGAATTAATAATCGATTAATAAGTAATTAAGTCTACGTCGAGACGATTAAGGAAGTTCAGAGAAAACCCAGAACATGCGCAAGAGGTGATGGGTCCTCCGGAAAAGGCGCATCAATTCCGGCGTTTGTTTTAGAGGTGGATTCTGGCTGTGAAGCCTGAATCACAAACAGTTAGTGTTCATTGGTGATTTTAAGGTTTATTATTGATCTATAAGTCGAATGAAGGTGATTTAATAGATTAAATTACAAGACTAATTAAAAGAAGTTTTGAAAAAGGTTTTGACATGAATCTTACATAAATTAATGAATAAAATACAATACAAAATAATAAAAGGTGGGATTTAACACCCTCAGACTTAGGGTTGGCAATTACGGTTGAAACAGAACCAAAACCGAATCGTCCCGAAGGAAAATATTCGATCCAAATCAAAATCTTAACAACCCATACCCGATACATTGTTTAAAAACCCATATCCAAATCCATTATTGAAAAACCCGAACCAAATCCAAACCCGATCCATTTGTACCCGAACCAGATCCAAGCAAATATTTTTGAAAATTTAGGGTTTGTTGAAATTCCAAATTTTAATTTTGTCATATAAAATGTAATTTTTATATAGTCAAATTATGTTTTGGCTTAGGTTTTGGATTATATTGTGGATCGGGGATGGATTGGAATGGGTATGGATTTTTAAAAGGTATAATGGATTGGGTATGGATATTAAAATTTTGGATATGGATCGGATTTGGAAATGGATTGGTGATCCAATAAATAAGTGATCGGGTTTAGATCTCGTAAGATGCGATCTTACCCGCTCCATTGCCATCCTTACTCAGACTTACATGTTTGACGAATACGAGATTAACTAAGTTAACGTTTTAGCGATAACTTGACACGAATATGTAAAGAAAGTGCCCTCGTAAGAGGATCGAAAATCGATTAAAAGATTGATTGATTAAGTTTAGTGGCCAAATTGATAGGTCAATTCAAAACGAGACAGGTACCCAGAAGGATCTGAGCTTACATCGTCGATTGATCAAGAACGTAGATGTCAAAATGCTTAGAGAAAGGTCTAGAATGCAAAGAGAGAAGAGAAGGGGCGGAACACTCGTGTGCCTTAAAAGTGAGCACGAACCTCTCCTTTTATAGGGAAAAACCCGAAGAGTTTTGGAATACCCTGAACGTGGAAAGAAATCTAAAAAATATTCCGGAAACAGGAAAAACAAGTCGGGTAAGAGGCACATCAGGCACTGCGACTTTTGGAAGAGGCGGAGCACATGCTGCATCATTTCCCAAGCAGTTTCCTACTTTGAAAGAAAGATTTTCGCGTTTCCTTTATGGAATTGCGGTTGATTTCGAATTCCTTCAAAATAAAATACGGATATATTTTACCAAAAAAGATAAGTTTTGAAATATTAAAATATCCGGAATATTCTCGAGCGTTCAGACGCGGTTTTAAAAGACAGTTTACAGAAAATGAAGCAGTTTTTGACCCGAGCTCCAAATAAACTCTAATGGCTGTCAAAACGACCGTATCGGCATGTAGATGCCGGCCAAGGGGTAGACACAAGTATTTGAGCTATCACTTGACGATAAACTTATGAAATGTCATAAATCGTTTCGCATACCAAACATGCGGCCCAATCATCACTGGGTGGTTGACGAAAGGTGTAGAAACGAGGTATCTACATAGCCCCCACTTTGACTGAGGCTTGGACAAGGCAAAAGTCAAAGTATAGCCACCAGGTCAATCGAATATTACAACTTGACGACTATGGCGACGCGAGGCGGTTTAAGGGATTGAAACCAAGGACCTGTCGCCGGGAACATTTTAAAGTCTGTCGACCATCAGACAGGGTCGTATAAAGTCTGTTAGACTACGTAGGAAAGCTCGTCAGCCATAAGAAGGAGTCATACCTGAGCATCTTCTTATGAGGAATGAGGTGCGCTACGAGGCTCGCCATCCGTTAAAAGGGCATACGTAATGAGGCTCGCCAGCCGTATATGAGAATCTGCCAGTGTCTGTCTTCAAGAGAACTCTCGTTGGGGAAACATATATTGAAACTCGATATAGGCAAGACTATGTCGGGATCGAATCTTCGGGAAATCTTGCTCGATTGTGACGAACAACATTCGAACGATAGAAAATGGGCCCACGGATTGTATGTCCAGAAGAAAAAGGGTCTTACGCATCATGTGACGGTTTTGAAGCCTGTCGAGGCACGAGTTTCGAAAAAAGAACCAAATTATGAGAAAAAGAAGTCGGAGAAGAGGCGCATAAGATTTGGGCCCACAAGTAACGAACTTGTAACCAACTTTCAAATTTAGGCGAGGCATTGATGGGGAAAAGGCACAGCAAGAGCTGCGACCTTTGGAAGAGGCACAGCTATCGTTGCGTTCCTTCCTGAAGTCGTCCCTGCCTGATTAAGACGGGATCAGACGAGGCATTGTTATTTCATTTCTCAAACATAAAACACGAATAACTCTATTAAATCCCCACCAAAATTTTGGAAATCTTACTTAAATTACTCCATAAGCCATGACAAAACGAGGTATGCATTCCAATCTCGCTTTAATCGCTTATATTTGATTGATTTTGTATTGAAATTTAGGGTTTCCTTGCAAATTGCTCGAAAATTAGGGGTTCTTACTCCATTTGATTTGTATGATAGAAATGGACAATAGAAATGAGCAATAGACGTCATTAGGAGTGTAAACATGTATCCCTTTTGCATTTTCGTTCATTCTTGAGTAGAATGAGACGATCACTCTCCTGAACCGAAAAATGCTTTGAAAACGACCTTACGCTTGTCCACTTTGGATAAAATTTGACATCTAGAACCCTTGCGTAATAGGTAACCTTGTGGTAATGTCTGATTTTTGATTCGCGACAACATCTTGCAGGACACGTTTCATGGCATAACCGCTATTATAGCGAATGATGTCGACTTTTTGACTCAAACCCATGACTACGCCTTGAATTTGACTTGACAGATCAGTGATTAACTTTGGGATTATGCTAATGAGGGCGAGAGCTAAGTTAGTATATCTTAGGGCGAATAGCGGACCGAGAGGACCTTTTCACTACCCACAAACCTGTTTAGATTCTACTTTGATTTCTATCCTGACCCTAGATGCCATGGGGAACCGACGATCCTAGTTCTTTTTCTTCCTGATTTTTCTCTCTTTATTTCTCTTTCCCTTTCCTTTTGTAGTGTTAGAAAATCTTTTAAACAAACCCCCCAGTTGTGTTACCTTGACAAACTTAGCAAGTTATAGGATTCCTTCTCCCTGTGGATTCGATACCCGACTGCCTCTACTACATTTGTTGAGACCGTTAGGTTTTATCTTTGATAGGGTTGCGATAGCCGTATCAAATTTTGGCGCCGTTGTCGGGGAATACGGTGTAATTTTGTAGCTTTCTTTAGTTTGTCTCTGGTCTCAAGGAATTTATTCCTTGGGGCTGTTCTCATATTTGAGTTAGTGTTTAGTTTTTGCAGGTATAAATCCTAAAAGAGGACCATTTGAACCTGCTGTGCCTGTAATTTCTCTGCAGGATGCCTAAAATTGCTAGTCATTCTGAGCCCAGTGCTGAGACTCTACCTAAGGGAATTACCCTCCCTCTTGCTGATGAGGGTACCTTCACAATACATCCGTCCTACTACAGTTTAGTGGAGCGGAATTTATTCGGGGGTATGGTAGATGAAGACCCAGCTAGGCATGTAGAGGTATTTACAGACTATTGTTCCGCCATTCCTGTAGTTGCTGGTGTTACGCAAGACAAGGTAAAGGAATTCCTTTTTCCTTTTTCCTTGACTGGCGATGCCAAGGATTGGTGGAGAGATTTAGATAGGAAGGCTGCTGGGGTTAAAGACTGGAGTTCGCTAGCTCTAGCATTCTATAGACGGTATTTTCCTCCTCTGCGAACCAACGCGCTGCGCCGCCAGATCACGAATTTTACTCAATCTACTACTGAAGATTTGAGTATAGTATGGGCCAGGTTCAAGAAGCTAGTTCGCTCAGTTCCGCATCACGGGTTCGAGCAATGGTTTTTGTGCAGCCAATTTTACAATGGGTTGCTTTCTGAACAAAGAATGGTTCTGGATGCTGCTGCACGAGGGAGATTCCAGGATAATCTGGAGGATGATGAAGGGTGGCAACTTATTGAAAATATGGCCATCCATTCTGCTAGCTACGGTAATCCTAGAGCGGAGAGAAGGAGGGGCACTGTTGTTGAAGAAGTTCATGTGGTAGAAACGGGGAATTTGGGTGAAATACACCAAGTTCAAGCTATTGAGATGGTTTGTGGTAGATGCGGTGATGAAGGACATGATCCTATTACTTGTTTGGCCGATTCAGCAAGGGTTCTTGCTTATAGGAAATTCAAACAAGGGGGTTCTTTTTCCGAGTTATACGCCGAGTTAACCGCGGCAAAATCTCAACCACCCGTGGATGAAGGCAAGGTACTCATTACCCAAGCCGAATATGAAGATCTCAAGGCCACTGTCAATGCGCAAAAGCTTGAGCAACAATCTAGTGCGGACACCCTCCGGAAACCGCTCGACAGATACAATTCACTACTTTCAACCAAAGACCCAGTCAATGCCATAAATCTGAGAAGTGGTCGTGCTTATGACGGTCCTGTACACGTTCCTGAAAGCACGCATACCGAGGTCGATGATGTCTCGGATGAATTAACTGAGGATGTGCAGAGAAGTGTTCGATCGAATGAGAATACCAGTCGATCGAAGGATTTTATTAAGAATACTGCTCGATCGAGTGGATCCACTACTCGATCGAGTGATTCAGCTGAAGACATTCCTCGATCGAGTAGTAAACATACTCGATCGAGTAGCCCGTTGGTAGAAGATCTTCGATCGAGTAACCCTTTCACTCGATCGAAGGATGATGAGGAAGGAATCACTCGATCGAGTGAACATAAGTCTCGATCGAGTGAATGTGAGACGTCAGGCACACGAATCGAGATTATGTGCGATGAAGTACTTTCCCCTGCTGAGAAGGTACCGAGTAAAACAAAAATTGGGGACCCGTCTCCGAAGGTCAGAGTCCCATACCCAGGTCGTTTGCGTGATTCAAAGACGGAGAAACAGTTTAGCAAATTTGCAGACATGGTTAAAAACATTCAGGTAACTGTGCCTTTTTCCGAGCTAATCACTCAAGTACCTCCTTACGCCAAATTTATGAAAGATATTGTTACGCGTAAGAAGGCACTTGAGAGTTTCGCTACTGTCGCCTTTATGGAAGAGTCTAGTAGCTTAATCCTGAACCAGTCTCCCCCGAAACTGAAGGATCCGGGTAGTTTCTCTATTACTTGTGTTATAGGAGATGTCGTGATAGATAAGGCACTATGTGATCTTGGAGCTAGTGTAAGTGTCATGCCTTATTCTATCTGTCGTAAGCTTAACATGGGTTGTCTTAAGACGACCAACATCACCCTGCAGATGGCCAATAGATCTGTTAGGAGACCCTTAGGTGTCGTAGAAGACGTGCCTGTTAAGGTGGGCAAGTTTTTTATTCCTGTTGACTTCATAGTCTTAGACATTGCTGAGGATACCCGTACCCAAATTATTTTGGGTCGGCCGTTTTTGTGTACAGCTGGGGCCATTATAGATGTCAAACACGGGCGTTTAACTCTAGCCGTAGGGGATGATACGGTTTCGTTCAGTTTACCCGACACTTTATCTAGACCAATGATAGAGGATGCCTGCTTTTCTGTTGATATCATTGATGAGTTCACTTATGAGTTCTGGCCGGATTCCTTGATGAAGGATCCGTTGGAATCTTTAACATTGTTAGATGAGTGTGCAGATTATTTTGATGACAATGACGGTGTGCTGAAATTGCTTGGAGATACTGCCGATGAGGAAGAATTGACTGATGCGGAGGAAGAACAGCTAGGACACTTGGGTCACGCCTTGTGTTCCGTCGAGGTAAAAGTTCCCAAGCGTAAGCCCCTTCCAACTCACCTTAAATATGCTTTTCTTGATAATACTGAGCAATTTCCAGTTATTGTCAGTTCTAAACTGAATGAGGAACAGCTAACCGCATTGTTGGCTGTACTTGAGAGGAACAGGAAAGCGATGGGGTATTCACTGGATGACATCAAGGGCATCAGCCCTGACGTTTGTATGCACAGGATTGAGCTGGAAGAAGGTCATAAACCTTGCAGACAGGGTCAGCGAAAGCTAAACCCAAAGATGGAGGAGGTTGTGATGACCGAGGTGATGAAACTGCTCGATGCATGTATTATTTATTCAGTCGGCCACTCTAAATGGGTAAGACCAGTTCAGGTCGTACCCAAGAAAGGAGGTACTACAGTTGTTAAAAATGAAAAGAATGAATTAATACCTACTCGACTAGTAACCGGGTGGCGGATGTGTATAGACTATAGGCAGTTAAATGCCGCCACCAAGAAAGATCATTTCCCCCTTCCTTTCATTGATCAGATGATAGAGAGGTTAGCTTCTCATGAGTTTTTCTGTTATCTGGATGGGTACTCAGGGTTCTTCCAGATCCCTATTCATCCAGATGATCACGAAAAGACTACTTTTACTTGCCCCAAGGGTGTTTTTGCTTATCGTAGAATGCCTTTTGGTTTGTGTAATGCCCCAGCTACCTTTCAGAGGTGCATGATGGGGATATTTTCTGAGTATATAGAGTCTATCATGGAAGTCTTTATGGATGACTTCAGTGTCTATGGGAATGATTTTGATAAATGTTTAGCTAACCTTGACAAGGTTTTGCAGCGTTGTATCGAGGTTAATCTGGTGCTAAACTGGGAAAAGTGCCATTTCATGGTCAATGAGGGAGTAGTCCTTGGGCACTTGGTTTCGAATAGGGGTATTGAGGTAGACAGAGTAAAGGTGCAAGTGATTCAGCAATTACCCCCTCCTATCAACGTGAAGGGGGTGAGGAGTTTCCTTGGTCACGCCGGTTTTTATCGCCGGTTCATCAAGGACTTCGCTAAAATTACTAAACCACTTACACAGTTGCTATTAAAAGATGTTCCTTTCGATTTTACTGATGATTGTCTTTCTGCTTTTAACACTTTGAAACAGGCTTTGGTCTCTGCACCCATCATTCAACCTCCTGATTGGACGCTGTCGTTCGAGATTATGTGCGATGCAAGCGATTACGCACTAGGAGCGGTGCTCGGCCAGCGGAAAGACAAAGCTTTGAATGCTATTTACTATGCGAGCCGAACTCTAGGTGAGGCTCAAGTGAAATATGCTACCACAGAGAAAGAGCTTTTAGTTGTAGTTTATGCGCTTGATAAATTTAGATCATATCTGTTGGGTTCTAAAGTCATTGTTTTTACAGATCATGCAGCGCTAAAACACCTTCTAAACAAGAAGGAAGCTAAACCCAGATTGCTGAGGTGGATACTCCTTCTCCAGGAGTTTGATCTGGAAATCAGGGATAAGAAAGGAGCTGAGAACGTTGTAGCGGATCATCTTTCGCGTCTGACGCGACAAGAGGGGGAGGATTTTCTTCCCATTAATGATTCGTTTGCTGATGATACTTTATGCACTATCCATTCTATAAAGTCTAACGATGGTGTTGAACCTTGGTTTGCAGATTATGCCAATCACATTGTCAGCCAGAAGCTGCCACCTGATATGTCTTATCAGCAGCGGAAGAAGTTTCTACATGATGTGCGTGATTATTTCTGGGATGATCCATACTTGTTCAAGTCATGCTCAGACGGTCTTTTCAGACGGTGTGTTCCACAGTAGGAGATCAAAGCTATCCTAGAAGGCTGCCATTCTTCCCCTTGTGGAGGTCACCACGGTCCATCGCGCACCGTGGCTAAGGTATTACAGTCTGGTTTCTATTGGCCGACTCTTTTTGCTGACACTAAAGTTTTTGTTGCTAGCTGTGATGCTTGCCAGCGGACAGGAAACATATCCAAGAGACACGAGATGCCCCAAAACGGCATTTTAGAGGTCGAGCTTTTTTATGTCTGGGGCATTGATTATCAAGGACCATTCCCGTCGAGTCTTGGTAACAGGTATATTCTGGTAGCTGTAGATTATGTGTCTAAATGGGTAGAAGCGATTGCTACTCCCAACTGTGATGCCAAGACCGCGATTAAGCTGTTTCGTAAGACCATCTTCCCTCGTTTTGGCGTCCCTAGGGTTGTCATTAGTGATAGGGGTATGCATTTTAGGGACCAGCAGCTAACGACCTTACTGTCTAAAAGTGGTGTCAAACATCGTAGGGGTTTAGGGTATCACCCTCAGACTAGTGGGCAGGTTGAAGTCTCTAATAGGGAACTAAAGGAGATTTTAAGTAAGGTCGTGTCAAAATCATGGAAGGATTGGAGTGCCAAACTAGAGGACACTTTATGGGCCTACAGGACCGCATTTAAGACACGTATCGGTACCTCACCGTATCGATTGGTGTACGGGAAGTCCTGTCATTTACCTGTTGAGCTAGAACATAAAGCTTGTTGGGCGGTCCGCCAACTTAATTATGATGCTAACTTGTGTGGTGAGAAATGGTTGTTGCAGCTAGATGCGCTAGAGGAATTCCGTCTGAATGCCTATGATAGCTCGCGTATTTACAAAGAAAAGACCAAACGTTGGCACGATAAGAGGATCATACCTCGCGAGTTCCAAGTCGGGCAGAAGGTGTTACTATTCAATGCCCGACTGCGTCTATTTCCTGGCAAGCTGAAATCCAGGTGGAGTGGTCCATACACAGTAACTGCTGTTACTCAGTTTGGATCCGTTGAGATAGAAGACTCCGAGGGTCAACGGTTCAAGGTTAATGGACATCATGTGAAACATTACTATGGAGCTGACAGTGTTGTGGGTCGCGTCGAAGTGCTATTCTTCGACAGAAACGAGGAGCTTGATTTTTGAAGCTCAAGGGTCGTGCGGGACCTTATAAACCTGCGCTTATCGGGAGGCAACCCGATCTGTCATTGTTTTGTTGTATCGTTTTCTTAAGTTTTTAGTAGTTTATTTCTGTTTTATTGTTCAAACAATACAATTGCGTCCTTTCTTGCTTTTCGCTGCTTTGGTATTAATTGCTCTGACGCATTTGTTCGATCGAGCAGGACGTCAGTCGATCGAGCATCATAACCCCTCGATCGAGCACTCAAGTCACTCGATCGAGTACTCTTGCGAAGGAACCCTCTCGGACGAGTTGGTTTTCCAGTCGATCGAGCAAGCTCCATCTCACTTTCACTAGATCGAGTAGTTTTCTACTCGATCGACTCCCTGGAGCACATCATTCCGGTATGGTTTGGGGAAGTTGGTCATACACGCATTCCTGTAAGTTCCCGTTTCTCTCTAGGTTGTAATTCTTTTTCCTTTACTTTGTACAATGGGGACATTGTACGGTTTGGTTTGGGGAAGTTAGGTTTTGCATCCATATCGTGTCTGCATTTCGTCTTACTACATTTCATTTCGTATGCATTGTTAATCACTCAAAAATTCCAAAAAATTCAACAATTTTCATGTTTATTTTTGCATTTTAGTTAAGTCGGAACAATTTTCTCCTACTCTTCATCTAGTCTCGACTTAAGCCTTGCACAGTTAATATCTCTTGCATGATCATTTGCTGTTAATCGATGCTGAACGAATAGACTTGACTTGACATGTTGGCGACCTACCTATATATTCTGAGGATTAGAGCTTTTAAACTGGTGACATCTATGACCAGTTCATATAGGATTGTGAGTAGTTACTCCCTCGTGTCATCGCATTGCATGTATATGAAATCTGATTCTTATTGCCTGCACGTACGGGTTCGTGGTCGGTATCACATGTTTGGAGAATGCTTGCAATTTCCCTTTTTCTCATTACCCAGTTAACTCCACATTCAGCCAAAACTGCCAGTTGACCCACAATCTACATCCTAAATTTAGCCTACCTTGCGTCAAGCTAGTCTAGTAGTGGTTGTTGAGGTATTTACTTCATTTTATCAGTTTGGGTTGCATCCTTGCTACGGAGTTGGTATCTGAAGAAATTGGGAATTGAATTTGAATTTGTTTCCGTGGAAATGTTAGCTGGAAATTTTGATGAAATAAACGAGGAAAACAAAAATATATATGTCAGAGAAAAAGAAAAAACAAAAGAAATTGATCTCTGTTCCCGTGCTTTATTCATATATCATTTGGGGGTTCAGATAGAGCTGAATAAGCTAACCAGTTCGTTTTCACTCCATCCTGTTGGTTTTAGTGAGTTGTTGGCCGAATCGTGGCTGTGTGCTTCATTGTGAGATAAGAAGACAGTTTTTGTTATTTGATTAAGATCAGGTAGCTAGCTTGACGCTTTACCTCCTCTATTCCATTATCGCTTTGCCCCTTCTTACCCATAACCTCACTTATCCAAATGTTGCGAGTATTCGGCGTGTGATAATCCTTGAATGGTGGTTGTGCGTGTGTACGGTAACTGAATCATTTATCATATTAGTTAGCATTGCATGAACGCGACGGTCGTAGTTAGGTGAGCGACTATTTTCTCCTTCTCTCTCTTACACATAACTTGCTTACCCTTTGCCTTGCTGAGAGAAGAGTGACTCGCAAGAGTCCGACTTTGATGGTCTGGCAAGGTTGACAGTTCAGTTCGTTTGCATTTGATATCATTGCTGAGTTTGATTGTTGCATTAAATTGGTTCAAGCAGGCGATTTGCGGTAGTCCGGAGTTTATTTGTTTCATTTGTTTAATTCATCCTTTCTTGCTTGAGGACAAGCAAAGGTTTCGTTTGGGGAAGTTTGATGTGTGTATTTTATATAGACCTTTTAGGCCATATTTGCACGCATTTCCATGGTCATTTAGTAGTGTTACACTACAAATATCCCCCGAATAGTCTACTTTGGTTTGCTTTGTAATATTTGCAGATGTGAACCAGAATGACGGAAAACTAGCCATTTTGTAGCTCCTCAAGCATGCATAAGTGAGTCAGAAAGGAATCTTGGCATCTCGGAATGCGTGAAGCCGTGTTAAAGTAATGGAAGGACGAAATCCGTGAGCAAAACTCTCGTTCGAGTACAAAAACCTTCGATCGACCAGCGATTTGTTTAGAAGACCTCGATCGAGTAAGAAATCCACTCGATCGAGCTGCTGGATTTGGGCATTTACTCGATCGAGCACTGATGGCACTCGATCGAGTGGTCTGGACAACAATGTTTATTCGATCGAGTGGTTTAATAATGATGGGCTTCGTGAATTAGTGTGGACGCCTTGTAATCTATGATTATACTTAAGGGTGAAACTACGCAAGAAGAGGATCGCTCCTTACTCTAGACTTTAGACTAGACAGTAACTTTTTACCCTAGACTGACTTTTGACTGTTGATTTTTGGATCTGAATTGGAGGGCTTCCTCTGACTTTCTTCTTATTTCCAATTCGGTATTATTGTTCTGGAATTTAATTAGTTATTGATCTATGTCTTTTTGTTCCTTATTTGTTATTGTTGTTGTTCTTCTTTCTATTATGTGTAGCTAATTCCTTTGCTAGGATTTAGGGGAACCGTGGCTTAGATAAGATGAGTTGATTAGTAGTCTCTAGATTAGGTTTGGAAGCAAGCATCACATTTAATAGCTTTTAATTGTTTGAGTCGACGCATTCAATTGATTGATTTGATACCCCCTTGACCTAGATCGAGAGATTGGAAGAGGACAGATCAGTGATGAACTTTGGGATTATGCTAATGAGGGCGAGAGCTAAGTTAGTATATCTTAGGGCGAATAGCGGACCGAGAGGACCTTTTCACTACCCACAAACCTGTTTAGATTCTACTTTGATTTCTATCCTGACCCTAGATGACATGGGGAACCGACGATCCTAGTTCTTTTTCTTCCTGATTTTTCTCTCTTTATTTCTCTTTCCCTTTCCTTTTGTAGTGTTAGAAAATCTTTTAAACAAACCCCCCAGTTGTGTTACCTTGACAAACTTAGCAAGTTATAGGATTCCTTCTCCCTGTGGATTCGATACCCGACTGCCTCTACTACATTTGTTGAGACCGTTAGGTTTTATCTTTGATAGGGTTGCGATAGCCGTATCACGGAGAAACATGCTGACTTGGCTGCCGCGAGTGAGGATGCCCTCCTTATTCCCAGTGAGGATTACCCAGGGTTCATTCGTCGGAGATTGGCGTACTGGCCGATTGTGGTAAGCATTGCTTGCTTCTTGTTATATTGAATTTTGAGAAATGATAAATTACTTGTTGATGAACAATTTTATCTTTGCAGAAGATCGAGGTGGCGGGCGTCGAGCCCCCAGCTTACCCCGAGGTGATCGAGTACACTAACGCAGTTGGCTTGATGATAGTCTCAGAGCTTCGTGAGTTCACCGCGGTGGTGACCGATGCTGGCTTAAGGGAGTGGGAGCACCTTGTGAGGAGGGTGAGCTTCCAATCCTTGACCATCTTTGTTGCATAGGAATGGATTTGATTTGACCTTTATTTGTATTTGAATGAAAGTGGCACCGTCTCGGCACGTTGTGCTGTGGAGGGTGGCCAAGCGGCTACGAGCTACAACCATTGAGGCACTCGTAGGTGGCCGGAATCGACAGGTAGGAACCTATCATTCCCTTTTCCATTTTGTTGTTGTTGTATTTTTGAAATTAAGTGACTGACGAAAATGAGGCATTTCTTTCGTAGAGGGACCTCGAGCAGTAGTTGGCAGAGTCTCAGGAGGTGGTAGCTCATCTGTTGAGGGAGATGGAGGCCCGAGATGCTGAGATTGCTGCCCTCGAGGTTTTAGCTGGGCTTAGTGGCGATGACGATTATCCGTCTTTGTTTTGTTTATAGACTTTGGATATTTTGAACTTGTTTTGGATTTGTTGTACATTTGGATTTGTTTTCGGGCGAGAGCCCCCAGTTTTGGATTTTGTTTTAGGGCGGAAGCCCCCAGTCTGATCTATATATTCCCTTTTTTACTATGTTATGACGGCCTGAGTGCCTTTGCTGTTGGTTTTATCTGTTCCTGCAGATTATCTCAAAGACAGGTTTGGTAGCTGACGATTTCTGCCATCGTGCTGCCAAAATTTACATAGAATTCACATAAATTACATGCAGTATATAGGAAATAATCTGCTCAAAAAATTTACATGTGACATATCGGTAGCCTAAATTAGCGCGAAGTGAGTACAAAATGCGAACAAATGGTATAAAAATGTGAAAGTGTGAAAATATGACCGGCAAAGGGGAGGGTTACCCCATAAAAAAAGAAATGAAATGAAATATATAAGTTTTGGAAAAATGGAAATGAAATAATTTTCCTAAAAAGAAAGGAAAAGAAAGTGAATAAGTGTGTGTAATTGGCAAAAATATCGATTATCGTCTCGAAAACTGAACCCGCCATGGATTAGAAATCCAAGAAACCTTGGGAATTCGGCACATTTGCCAAATCTATATCCTATAGGAATAGGAAATCATAGACGAACATAAATTAGGAAGATGCAAGAGTTGGAAATCCTGAGAAAGAGCTTGAGGAAGAGGTGCAGCAAGAGCTGCGACTCTTCCAAAGGGCGCAGCTGTTGCTGCGTCGTTTCCTGTGTTGATCAGACCCCAGTTAAAATTAGGAAAAGACTAATAATATATATAGAGAGCTCGGTTGAAGGTTTTATTAACACAATTCTTCCTTCAATAATCTGTCTCGCATAAAAAAATTATCTAATCTCAAAAAGCTTTGAAAACCGTCTCAAAGAATGGGCAAGTGAGTTCACCCATGGTGAGAAACATGATATGGGTTCCTACAATCTTGGGACAATTGTGAGCGAAAACGTAGTGAAGGTAGTAATTACGACCCTTCCTAGATGCTTGTATTGAATATTGGGACTCAGAATTACATGTATCTGCCTTTCCTGGGGGAGATATTTGTCCCTTCCCTGAAGAAATAGCTGCCATAGGAGGATGGGACCCAGAAGATCCTCCGGTTATACCCCTTAACTCCCAAGGGTATAAGAATAAATTCAGGGACCTTCTTGGATTGACTAAAGCTGAGGTAGACCGATATGTTACCTGAAAAGGTGTCTGTATCCATGACTTTATGGAGCGATTCATAAATAGGGAAGACCCTTCTTTATCATATGTTGCGAGGCGCATGGCCTTTGGGTTTTGCCTTCTACATGTCTATATTTTCCAAGGGCATATTGACCAGGAGAGGAGTGGGGATCCTCTTTTCTAGAGTTTGGAGGAACAAATGGAACAGCACAAGAGCCCAGCTTGCCTTTGCTTAGGGGAGATTATCCTTGGGCTTGATAACAAAAAGGCTAATCGAGAGCTTCCATATCTTGGGAGTCCTATCATCTTGCAGGTAATAACCCTTCTTTTCTTTCTTCTTTTCTTTTTTTTCTTTCTTTCTCTTCTTTTTTTTTCGTTCGTCTTTTTCGTTTCTTTTTTTTTCGTGTTTCTTATTTTTTTTTACTTCTTTGTTGTCTCCAGATATGGTTGATGGAGCGCCTGCGATTGATCGAGCCCCCAGTTAATGTTCAAGGATATCGTGCTCGATCAATTACCATGAGGACCGGGCTCTATATGGTAGATTTCACCAGGATTCCCAACTACTGGGAGAATATGTTGAAAGGTGAAGGTGGCCCGCTGATTTGGTGGACTGTGCCACGGTGGCATCTTAGGACAGTTACTGGGTCATCATCCTTGGACCCAACTCGGTCACTTTGCATTCCTGGCTTGGAATTTATGGTATGTATATTTCCGGAGAGATTGGTGAGGCAAGTGGGCCTGAAACAAAGGATCCTGAAACTTGACACTGTTCCCCGGACTGCCTTGGATCATACTGCAGAGTCATGTAGGGAGTGAGCCACGAGATGGGTGCAAAGGAATATGTGGTTCATACCCGTTCCTGTTGGCTCCCTATGGGTATCTGACTCATATCTGTGATGGAGGAAGGCTAGTACTCCAGAAGAGCGTGAAAAGCTAAGGAAACGTGACCTCGTGGACTGTAAGATCTATGAAAGCGGTAAAGAGATGTCAAAATATCTGACCGAAGGTGAGGAAGAAGCCAGATTTCTAGTCACACTTCCAGCGGAGAGATCAAGGACTAATCCTGCTGCAATGGTGCTGATAGATAGACACGGTAATGCCAGACCTCAAGAAAGACCAATGGTGATTAGGCCTGAGGTAACGCAAGAGCGCCCGGCTCGCATTCGGGATAGAGCCAGAAAGAATGACAAAGGCAAAGGAAAGATGAAAGAATAGCCTTAGTCATATTTTATTATTTAGTATTATTATTTGTTGTAATAAATGGTTGATTTTTTAGAATCATAGCCTTAGCTTTTATTTCAGCATTTCTTTATATATGTGAGATATTAATACTATTTATAGAACGGTGAATAAAAGATTAAGTTTGTTAAGAAACTAGTGATTTTCTTTATATTATTCTTATCGAGTTTCAAATGCAAATGCAAATGTCCTTCTATTCACATTTCAAAATAATAACGGGTTGAATCCTGTGAAGGATTGCCTACGTATTCATTAGAAAAAAATGAAATCAAACCCTGCGCGAAGTTCAAGAAAATGTAAAAGAATAATTGTTCGAAGCAAGAGCTTGTAATGAACTTTGAAAAGGGTAGCATGTTCTTTACTATACTCCTAAAATAAAATACAATTTGATTTATTTGATGACATGAGGATTATCCTAATGTCAAAATGCAAAAGCATAGCGACATTAAAAGGACTGGCCAGGGGCCGGGTTTATACCGTGTCACATGAGCGGCACGTGGGGTTGCGCGAGGCACGTTTTCCTAGTGCATGCTAAGGGTAGTATCGTTTCAACTGGTCTAGGTTGGTAGGGTTAGCAAATTCATTCCCATCTAGGTCTGTGATTCTAACCGCAACCCTGAGAGTATAGATTTGACTAAGAAAGGTCCAGCCCAGTTAGGTTTGAACTTTCCTCGTGGATCGATAGGTAAGAGAGCTCTGAGTGATTTGAGCACCAAGTCCCCTTGTTTGATGTTTCTAGATTAAACTCGTTTGTTGAATGCTCTTTTGATACGTTCCTTGTATGTCTATACATTGTGTAATGCACGCAGTCTACGTTCGTCCAAGAGGACGAGTTCATCATATCTATCCCTCTTCCAATCAGCTTCTGGGATTTGACTTTCTAAGAGAATACGCAGAGATAGGACTTCCAACTCTACTGGTTGTACAACTTCTATTACATAGGTTAGGTAGAAAGGAGTGGCCCCAGTGGGTGTTCGAACTGAAGTGCGATAGCCCCACAGCGCAAAGGGTATCTTGTTTGGCCAGTCACGGTAGTTGGCAATCATTTTCTTGAGGATTGTGACGACGTTCTTATTAGCTGCCTCTACCGCGCCATTAGTTTGAGGTCTATAAGGCGAGGAATGCTGGTGCTTGATTTTGTACTTGGCCAGCAACTGCTCACTCTCTGCCTGGAATTCTGATCCATTATCGCTGACGATTTCATGTGAGCAACCATATCAACAGATGATATTGGTTTGTATGAACTTTGCCACATTTTTAGCGGTAAGACTAGTGTAGGATGTTGCTTTGACCCATTTGGTGAAATAGTCGATGGCTACCAAAATGAAACAGTGACCTCTTGTTCCGGCTGGAGTAATCTTTCCAATAATGTCGATTTCCCAAGAGAGAATGGCCAAGGAGAGGTCATGGTGTAGAGCAATGAGAGAGGAACGTGCTGAACATTCCCGAAGATTTGGCAATTCTGGCAGTGTCTGACGTATTTAATACAATCTTACTCCATAGTCGTCCATTTATATCCCAGACGTTTGATTTTCTTTGCCATCATGGGCCCGCTCATGTGAGGACCGCATTCGCCATCTTGAACTTCTTCCCTTACTTTTTGTGCCTGTGAACAATCAAGGCAACGCAAGATGACACCAAGAGGTTTTCTTTTGTACAATTCTCCTTGCATAAGGAGGTATTGAGAGGCTAGTAAGCCTATGGCAAGTTGTCCTCTTTTATCTATCTTTGCTGGGTATGTACCGTTGAGTTTGAAGTTTAGAATGGCTTGGAACCAGGGTTCCTCTGGATTCTCTTCTTCATCTTTATGACGGTACACATAGGCTGGTTCTGACCGTCGTTCGATGCGTAAAGTCATTTCGATCATGTTATCTGGCATGTTGATCAAGGCTGCAAGTTTCTCAAGAGCGTCAGCGAACTGATTTTCTTCACGAGGCAGGTGTAGATAAGTGACATGATCAAAGAATTGGGCAACTTGATCTATTCTAGCTTGATAGGGTGCTAGACTTTACCTCTGAATTTTCCATGATCCCGTAACCTGGTTAATTATCAAGGAGGAGTCTCCATGAACTCGAAGATTCTTAATGCCTAAACTGACTACCGCCTGTAAGCCAATGAGGCAAGCTTCGTATTCTGTCGGGTTGTTTGTCACCTCGAAGTCGAGTTTGACAGATAAAGGTGTATCCTCGCCTTCAGGAGAAATGAGCAACACTCCCACTCCGAATCCTCTTAAATTCGATGCACCATCAAAATATAGTAACCAAGAGTCTACACTAGTTTGCAATATATCGTCGTCTGGAAATGACCACATGTCTATTTCTTGGGTGTCGTTGATAGGATTGTCTGCGAAAAACTCAGCAATGGCACGTCCTTTTATGACTTTCAGAGGTACATATTTGAGACCAAACTCTGAGAGCATTAAGGTCCATCTTGCTAGACGTCTGTTGAGAACGGGTTTCTCGAAGAGGTATTTGATGGGGTCCATTTTGGAGTACACCTTGACCAAGTAGCTAAGCATGTAATGACGTAGCTTCTTTGTTGCCCACACAAGAGCGAGACATGTCTTTTCGAGAGATGTGTATTTGCACTTATATTCCAAGAACTTCTTACTAAGTTAGTAGATGATGACTCTTTCTTCTTTCCCAACGGTTTGTGCGAGCATAGCCCCCATTGCTGTTTCTGTGACAGTGAGATATAAACCAAGAGGATGATATTTTGGGGGAGTCATCAACACTCGTGGTTTGGCTAATATCTCCTTAATCCTGTCGAATTCCTTTTGGCAATCATCATCCCACATGGTATGATCTGCTTTCTTTAGCTTTTTGAAAATAGGTTCACAAATCATAGTGAGTTTCGATATGAACCGACTTACATACCACACCTTTCCCAACTAACTTCCTTCTCTGTTTGGGGTTGTTACATTTCGATTAAGGCTTTGATCTTAGATGGATCAATTTCTATTCCTCTCTGAATGACGACATGTCCTAGGAGTTTGCCCGAAGTATATCTGAATGCACATTTCTGAGGGTTGAGTCTCATGTTGTATTTGCGCAATCTCAGGAAGACCTTGCGAAGATTGTCGATGTGTCCCTTTCTGTCTTTGGATTTGACAATCATATCATATATGTATACCTCCACTTCTTT
Organism: Heliosperma pusillum; assembly: GCA_022085475.1. Classification (NCBI taxonomy): domain Eukaryota; kingdom Viridiplantae; phylum Streptophyta; class Magnoliopsida; order Caryophyllales; family Caryophyllaceae; genus Heliosperma; species Heliosperma pusillum. Next base: position 409 of record JAIUZE010067619.1, on the reverse strand, counting down.
ATGCATCATGTCATGTAATAACGTAGTTGCGGTACGTTGGTATGTAGCTCTAGCATTAATTAGCCTAAATGGCATAACTGTGTAGCAGTATGTGCCCCATGGAGTGACGAAAGTTGTTTTATGCATGTCTTCTTCGGCCATTTTGATCTGATTATACCCGGCATACACATCAATCAAGGATAACAATGCGTGATCTGTTGTATTATCTACCAATATGTCGATATGCGGTAGAGAGAAGTCATCTTTGGGACTAGCTTTTTTTAAGTCTCTGAAATCAACATAAACCCGGATTAGCCCATCCTTTTTGGATACGGGGACTACCTTAGCCACCCAGTCAGAATACTCGGAAACTTTAATGAATCCGGTTGTGAATTGATTATCAGCCTCTTCTTTGATCTTAAGAGCCCAT